>JAVSBU010336781.1:0-10884 GCA_033118015.1 Loricariichthys derbyi | reverse complement strand
CCGGAGTAGATTCAATTACGGAGGACTGCGGAAAATCCACATTTTTATTCGCAGCTCGTTTGCAAATGGCACTGTGACAGCACCTTTAGGTCTTGGAAAAGGGCGTTTGCCTATCGCTGTAAGCTGTATTGTCGTAAAATGGAACATTTTAGCTAAATATAGATAAAGATATGACATGCAAGATTATTTTGTCTGAGCTATTCCTTTAATAAAAATAAAACCAACTCTCCAAACCCCAATCTAGGTCATTCTGGTTGATGTAATTGGCATTTTTCCCCAGGAGCCTCGTATGAAGCCTAAAATATTTCTTTCATCGTTATGTAACATGTTGTAACTTCTGTATGACTCACGACGTTTCTAATCGGTGCATCATCAGCATGATCTGGGGACGCTGGAGCAGATGAAATTGTGGAACTGTACTGTAAAGTGGAGCAGCACTTTTCACTTCTCTTTATCTGTTAATTAATAAACTTTAATGAGTTTTATTTTGGCTCTTCTAAAGTGGGCGGGTGGAGAACACTGCCTGCTTCTGCATAGCTGCAGATTTTGGAATGTGTCAGTTTATCAGTTAATGAGTCAGAGGTTTCTCTGTGTCTGACGGGATCAGACATCAGGATCTGGCAGCAGATCCCCTCCTGCCCCGTCTGAGGGCTTTGTGAATCATAATCATGCTAGTTTCACCCATCTCCTGCTCCTGTTATAATATGGCGTCAGGCCCACAAAAACAATCAGGAACAAATCTAAGGTTCTGGAAGAGCTCTTTTTTAGTTCAAGGAGCTTTTAATCGACACTCGTTAGGAGTTTCCTTCCTTCCCCTGCACGGGTCATTTGATGACAAGCACACAGGCTGTGGAGAAAGTCAATTAAGATCAAGATCATGTAAACAAAAACATCCAAGCGTCGCACAGTGGGAGATGGAGGAAGAAATAAAAAATTGAAGGCACTCAGCAGTGGGTCCGTGACTGGGAATAAAATAGTCTCTCTTCTGGCACAAGAAGGAAAACATCTAGAACACAAACAGTATCTGGAAACATGGCTCAAACCCAGGACTCTGGAGACCCACAACATCAACACAATGTGCTGTGAACCATGCCAGTCTGTTCAACCCATGTAATCGTGACAAATCCCCTAGTAGGGCACCTCACTTTGCCAGGCACTGGTTGCTGTATGTGAGGAGTTTTGATGTTCTCCAAGAGTTCCTCTAACTTTTACTTCTCTAACTTTTACTTCTAGCAATTGTCTCTTAAAAGCATGCCATTAAGGAGATCTACCAACTACCAACTGGCATGAGGTTGTTAGGTATGCAGTCTTGGAAACCTGCTCAGATACAAGATAAACATTCAGAGCATTTTACAGACACTCACTTGAGGCAATAGCTGGAAGTGCCACCATGACACCCTCTTTGACTAAGAGTTCTTACAAACCTACCTACAGGATGTATGAGAGTGTGTGGTGCCCTAAATTGGACGGGTACCCTATCCAGGACAAATCTTGGCTTGGTCCGTATTCCTCAGATGGGCTGCAGGACCCACACTAGGACAAAACATTTGCTCATAGATTCTGGTTTGAATGCATTGATGAACAGAAATGACCTCCCACAGACTTCCACAGCCCATTACGCTGCCTTCCGTTTCTGCCAAGCAGTTCATTAAGAACTTTTCATGTCCTCAGGATCAATTAGGAATGAGAATTTGAATGTATTCATTAAGCATCGCATTGAAAAAAAAAAAACTTCAATCTATTTATATAACTACATATCTGTACATTTCTTACCAACAACGTGAGTCTCTTGATGTCTTGGTTGAAGCGAGTCGCACGTCTGGACTCATACAAGTTTAAGCAAGTGTGCCAAATGCCAAACAAACGAGGAGTGCCAAAACACATTGTTCTTCTCAAAACGCATCGAGAACCAAATTCGGCACGTTCCAAGGTGGTTGAGAACCAAGGTACCACTATGTATATAATACAGATTTTTATTTCCTGTTTTCATTCTTAAAACCTACGCCATTAATAAAGCAAACGAAGGTGGATTGGATGGACATTAAATGAACTGTAACTGTAGTTAACAGCATTTGATTGGATAAATACTGCAGTGTTTAATATTTTAGGAGGGTGGCCCTCCAGAGATCCCTGGTTCAATCCTGACCTCGGACTCCAACTGTGAGGAGTCTGCATGTCCTCCCCGTGTCTGTGTGGCTTTTCTCTGGAAACTCTGCTTTCCTCCCACATTCCAAAGACACGTGTTAGGTTAGCTGCTTGGACTAAATCGGCCCGGTGTGGGTGGAGTCCTAGATCAAATGCCACAACACACTGGTTGGATTTTACTTTGGTAGAATAGACGTGAAAAGTAAACCACATCATGGAATAAACGCTGGGAAGGGTTTCAGCTTGTAATAGTACGTTTAACCCTAGTTGGAGCAGCTTCTCATTTATTATCTCATTTATTATCCCTGTGGATGTGGACATTAGCGTGTTTCAGAATGTCAAATTATTGCAGCATCAAGCAATGACAAGAATTAAGGAGAGGCTGAATTTGTTTACGAAAAGTCCAAAATGTTGTTAAAACCCAGAAGGATTTTGTTGATCCCTCAACTTCACAACTGTGTGGGCATAAGAAAACTACTTTGGTTTAATACAAAAAGGCCATGTGGTCAAATAAATCCAGACTGACCCTGTTCCAGAGCAATGGGCATAAGTAGGGAAGGGCATGAAGCTGTGCCCATATCATGCACAGTGCCCACTATACCAGCCTCTGGAGGGGGTGTTAATCATCTGGGGTTGGAAATGTTGTGTTACAGAAATGTTATGTGCTAATAAAACGAGGCATCTGAGTAGCTAAATGACCAGGTCATGCCATCAATGGATTTGTTCTTCCAGGACCACTGTGCCAGACTGACGGGGCTCAGATTTTATTGACCTTAACCCCGTTGAAATCTCTGGGGTGTGCTGGACATGACCATTATGGACTGGTGCCTACAAGATCTCAGCCACAAGCAACGTAATAAAATTTTGTGATGTTGCATTCAGGTGTCAAAAATCAACCACATTGAGTGTGAAAGTCATCCGGGCTCCAGGTGGTTCCAATGTAATATTGGCGTGTGTCTGTTTTTGGAATGCAATTTTCTGAGCTGTATTACTACTCATAAGGAGACAGAGTCGCAGACAGGTCATGTATTACTTGTGTTTTTTATCACGGCTTACCTGCTGAGGTGGAAGTAATAGCACAGCTTCTGGGGAATGCTGCAGCGCTGGATCCATCCTATATCGCAAGCTTAGAAATTCATTTTGTCTTTCTGCCCTCTGCTCTGAATAAAAGCATGAACTCTTTTGTGAAAACCCAAAGCCTTTTCATAAAGGAACGTTCAGAGTCCTGACACATCATCCTCTCCATTGTTTACTCCTTTATGAAGCACTTAACATGGGCTTTTCCATTTTCATCCTTAAAGCTGCGGTATTACTTCAGGTTTTCACACCAAACAAGCAGAATTTACACCTGATTCCACTTAATCAAAAGTCGTCACTCCTGTTTGGCTGAAACAAAAACCTGCAGTCACACCTTTGTGCACTTTGTTGAAGACTCAGTCAAAACATAACGGGGGACCCACACAGAACCAGCCCAGATTCCCTGACTGGGAAACCTGCCGACTGGCATTATGACTGAGGTAGGTTCCTGTCTGGGACTCAAAGATTGACAAAGTTGACCCGGGGGGGCTCAGCATGGCAAACCAGAGTGAGCCTGTTAGTGTTGTGTTTCTTCCAGGTTCCATCCAGCCCTCCAAGGGTCCTGTCCTGTTTATCTGGGCTCCATCCCAGCTATCGGGTTGTGTCTCGGCCTTCAAGTGTCATGTCTTTCTCATCTTAGTTACATGCTGGCCTTCAAATATCCTATCCTGTTAATCCAGGTTTAGTCCCAGCCACCAGGTCTCCTACCATCCTCCAGTGGTTCTGTCCCGTTCATCAGGATTCTGTCTTAGCAAATGGTTCTAGTCCTGGCCACCAGGGGTCATGTCCTATTCATTTAAGTTCGGTCATCGCCACCAGATTCCTTTCTTGGCCTCTATGTTCTGTCCCATCTGTTCATCCAGGTTTAATCCCAACTTCCAATGATTTTGTCCTGGCCTCCAAGGGTCCGTTCTGTACACTCTGTTTTTTTCAGGAACCAATTCTGATCATGTAGTTGTAATTACAGCCAACAGATTCTCTTCCGGCCTCTAGTTGTCATGAAAGTGGGGCCAGGTGAAAAAGGAGGACCCAAACGCAGACAACTTCATGAATAAGGGTAGGCTTTATTCAATGTAAATAAAGAAACTAAAAGGAATGGAAGCAAAGTAACAAATAAAGCCCTAAAATGAAACCAAAAATGCCAAAATGGCAAACCCCAAAAGGCTGACGAGGCTAGGATGCGTGGGGACAGCTTAGAACACGTCCAAGGTGAAGTGGAACCGATTTTACAGCTGGCGGACAGGTCCGACCAACCACACTGTTTTTACGGTCCTGAACCGGCCAACCACGAGAGGAGGGGAGACGAGGCGAGGTCCGGCAGGGTGCAGTGCAGGGACAGGCCCAAGCAATGACCCACCTGAGGCAGCAAAAAACCTGTGGTATCGCCGGGTGGACCCTTTAGGTCCGGTGCTGCCTGGACAACCACACAGGGAGTGCAGGGGGTGCCGAGGGGATCCGGGCGGTGCAGAGATGCAGCTAACTGCCCCTACACTTACAACTAAGCCCTACCGGTTACCTCCAGGCTCCAACCTGTACACCGCCCTTCTTCTATGAAGAAAGGACGGATACCTTCATCCCTCACCTTCTCTGGCGCCAAAAGAGCGAGATTGGTGCGTGCACCCGCGAGTGCCATCCCCGTTTGTGTTCATTGTGCGGTATATGTGCACCAGCCTCGGGATGGCCTAGCATAAAGAGATGAAAACCCACGCATCAACTAATCCCGTCTACAATGCCCCATAATGGCAGTGCGAGCTGCAGCAGATCGTAATGATCGCTGGGCTGAAAGGTGTTAAAACGTGGCTTACCGTGAAATAATGACCTGGTGACGAATAATCCGCGCGGCTTGCTTTTAAAGCCGTGGCACAGCTGAGTCCAATGTATTCCTGATTATTAATCGTGCATTGTGCTGCGGGAACCAAATCTAAGAAGACTCAGCTGTGCACTCAGGGCCACGCCAGGTTGCCAGATGGTGAATAAACCCGTGCCTGGTGTGACGCCTGACCCTAGTGGTCTCATCATATTAATCTGGGTACTGTCCTCCTCACCCAATTTTTGTTCTGGCCTTCAAGGGTCCTGTCCTGTTCATATGGGTTCTGTCCCTAGCTTTAACTTCCATCCCATCCTTAAAGGATCCTTCTCATCTGGGGGTCTATCATGGCCTCCAAGGATTGCATCCCATTCCGCTGGGTTTGGTTCCAGGCATCAAGTTAATCCTGTCCTGGCCTCCAAATGTTCATCACCTTGACCTGGGTTCTTTCCGGAAATAATCATGTTCATCGATTTGTAATTACAACCACTTGTCACGCCTCCAGAGGATCTGAACAAAAAAGAGACCCACACGCAGGGCAGCGTAAAATAACAATAATGTTTATTAAACAGAACCAACCTGACCGAACCGGCTTACCCCCGGAGATCGGTGAAAGCTAGGGTGTACGGCAACCACGAGGCCACGTCCAAAACATTAGGAACACCAGTCGGGAGACCAGGGTATACGGGCGAGGAGGACTCTCGACCCAAGGCACCCACACCGCTGGACACTCTTTTATGGGTATGGGTACCGTCCGCTATCCAACCAGCCAGTGGGCTGGGGAGAGCGCCTCCAACCCCCAGGGGGGAATCCCACTGTCCCTACACTACCTAGGAGATGCCTCGCATACCTCTGGGCTCCAACCCATACCCCTCCTGTCTTCTACGAAGGACAGGAGGTACCTTCTTCCCTGCCATCCATCCTTCAGGATGTGGACGTGCCTCGTACCAGGATACACGACTAGAAAGGCACACACACACACACACACACAGGTTAGTCAATGTACACCTCTAGCTTCACCGTAGCATGCCACTGTGTACGGATCTGGAGCTTGAGTGGCGTGCTAGCCTTGTGACTGGGCGAAAAGCCTCAATGCAGCTCGAGGCACCAGATCCACCACAGCCTATTTAAAGACCTGATCACAGGTGACTGTAATCAGGCGGTGCTGTGGCGCCGCGACGCCAGGTGGCGCTAAGTACTTCCTACGTGCGGCGCGGCCACCGATCACGAGGAAGACTGTCTAAAGCACTAAGGAGACAGCCTCCTTGTTACACTGTTCAAGTAAGATGCATTCAAATTCCGAGGTTCCTCTGTACAGGAAAATGACCAAATCTTGGCCTATAAATGTGGTGAATCCAAAACTGGTATAATTGCAAATTCATATTCCATTTACTGAAGTTGTAAAGTGTAGTATGCTATAAAATGTGTAGCAACATTATTACCAACACAGATCATTTTATGTCATACCTATATGTCTTTTGCAGATTGAATGCTCAAGTATATCAGAATACTCAGAGAAAATCATCAAGTCGAACCATCTACACAACGGTAAAACCTATACTAGAGGTGTAGTTTAAAATTATTACAGAATAACAAATTTTAATAAATAACCCAATATATCAAATAAATGAATTATGCATTAGACCACTAGATGTTGCCTCCACCATATAAATAATACATTTGAATTGGTAGTTCATTAAGGCAGTACTCACACTATGCAGGGTTGCCTTGTTCTGTGCAAGAGCACTATTACCCCCACAGTCAGAGATCACTTAAACATTTGGTGAAATCAATTGTAGAGGAACAACAGTAGAAATCAGGGATATGTTTAATAAAGAAAATAATAGCATTTCCACATGCACAATGCGAAGAGAACTCAATGGATTGGCACTAAACAGCTGCACAGCCTTAAGAAAACCCACTTGTTAGTGAAGTTAACTGGCAAAATCAGCTTCAATTTGCTAGGGAGCATAGAGATTGGACTCTGGAGAAATGGAAGAAGGTCATATGGTCTGCTGAGTCTAGATTTACCCTGTTTCAGAGTGATAGATGCATCAGGGTACGAAGAGAGTAGGCTGAAGTTATGCACCCATCATGTCTACCTAACGTACAAGCCTGTGGGGGGGCAGAGCTATGATCTGGGGCTGCTGGAGAAGACTTTGTGCAGTGCTTCAAATCTCCCATCATCAATACAAGATCTTGGGGAAAAATTAATGAAACTCTGGACAGAAATAAATGTTGTAACATTGCAGAAGATTGTGGAAATAAAGCCACAGTGAATGCATGCTGTAATCAAAGCTAAAGGTTGTCCAACAAAATATTAGTGTGTGAACTTTTTTTGGCCAGGCAGTGTATATGATTGTGCATATATATAGCAATATTAGTGGCTTTCTAGTGGGCTTCTACATTTGCATTATTTAAACTGCACCACTGACCTCCACGTCTCATTTAAACCAATTTTTATGCAACTGGTCACAATACTTTTTTCAGCAGAACATCTGGTATAATTTGATAGCAAAAGTTTCCCCTTTCACTGACTGCACCATGTTTGAGCTTTGTGCTTATGAACAGGAAGGGGTGACACACTTCCCAATTAGCAGTGTTCCTTCACGCAGCCAACAGCAGTCACATCCTGTAAAGCACACTCATTTCCTGTGGTGTGATCCCAGACGTTGTTGTTTAGCTAAATCAGTCTGATTAATGCTGGAAATCAGTGGGGGTGAGCCTTGAGTCAGCAGGATCGGAGTTACTGCTGTGTGATTACGAACACATGCATGAACATACAAACTCTTCCACACACAACTTCCTCAGCATCCCTTATCATCATTAATTAGTATCTAACTTGCTGTCTAGTGGAGGAGAATGGTGATGAAAGGGGAGCTAAATATCCTCAAAGCAGCACACCTACATGCAATAATAATGTTTTCATGCATTTACCAGTTCATTCAAACTTCAAAAGTCTTTTTCTGTGGATTTCTAATACAACTCTGTATGCATGCTTTTATTTTGTAGTTATTACCATCATTAAGGGCAAAGTGGAGGAGACAGAGTTGCCTGTGGATCAGGTGGACATCATTGTCTCTGAATGGATGGGCTACTGTCTTTTTTATGAATCCATGCTGAAGACTGTCATTTACGCCAGGGATAAGTGGCTGGTTAGTGCATTGAATTGGTTTCATATATTATTATTATTATTATTATTATTATTATTAGTATTCTTCTTCTTCTTCTTCTTCTTCTTCTTCTTCTTCTTCTTCTTCTTCTTCTTCTTCTTCTTCTTCTTCTTCTTCTTCTGGCTTCTCCCTTTTCAGGGGTTGCCCCACTGAGTCATCCTCCTCCATCTCACTCTGTCAAAGTCAAATATATTTGTATAGTACTTTTTACAATGGAGCATTGTCTCAAAGCAGCTTTACAATTTTTGTTGTTCCCAATTTGAGCAACAGTGAGAAAGAAAAACTCCCTAAACGTTAATAGGAAGAAACTTTGGGAGGACCAAGACTCAAAAAGGGACCCATCTTCCTTGGGCTTAAAGGTATATGTAATATCCAGTATAGGCTTACAGAAATACCTTAAACAAATAAACAAATGAAAACCATCCGGAAATTATAAATTGCCGTAGATCAGTATATAAAGTCATTCTTAAATCCTATGTCCCCAGCAGGAAAATCTCAGCAACTTCCTCATCCAACTGAAGGAGTGAGAAAGTCAGTCTGTTCTCTGCATCCTCTGTCCTCACACAAACTACTTCCATGTCCTCTCTAACTGTATCCATATATCTCTTCTTTGGTCTTCCTCTTCATCTTTTTCCTGGCAACTGCATTTGCAATATATCCACTGTCCCTCCTCTGGACATGTCCAAACCATCTCAGTCTGGCCTCTCCAACTTCATCTCCTATATGATATGATATATGATAAAGAAATATCCAGTCTTTTTGTTGAACATATGCAACTCCTTACTGAAGGTATTTGAAATATTCAAAATTAATAAAATAATTTAAGTTTGCAGAACCTTTGTAGAAAGTGTTATATAAATTGTGCAGTGTTAAAAAAATAAAGTACAATGACTCCATTTAGCAGACACTCCTATCCAGGCTGATTTACAACTGATACCATATTACAATGTAAAATTGTAGGAGACTTGAGATTTTCCAGGAACATCACTGCACTTCTAACATGTTATATCAACCCATCATATTCAACATGTTATTTTACGGATTCCTTACATTCTTTTGTACTTCGTCTTGATCGATGTCATGAAGCCATCTGCGGCACGATTCACCACTAGAGGGTTGAATGTGTGTTACACTGCCGACTTTTGCATTTACCCTTGCTTACCTGTTGCTAGCTGATAGCTGATACTGTTGCTAGCCACTTCCTTAGGTGTTGCTTTCATTTGCTATGTCGTTAGCAGCCACACTTGCTAACAGCTAGCCTCCTCTCAGACGTTAAGGCTTTACCCATGAAAACGCTATGCATTTCTCTGCCATTGAGGATTTACCATTAAGCATCTCATGCTGCTTGTGTTTCTCTGTCATTAAGGCTTCACCGTTAGCACCACACTACTCACATTTCTCTATCGTTAAGGCTTTACCATTAGCGCTGCTCACTTTTATCAGCCATTAAAGCTTCCCCATTAGCGCTGCACGCTACTCGTGTTTCTCTGCTGTGAAAGCGTTACCATTAGAGCTGTACGCTACTCGTGTTTCTCTGCTACTAAGCCTTCCCCCATTAGAGCTACTCGCTTTTCTCTGCCATTTTTCTTTTCACCATCATTTTCTTTTCACCTCACACTTACATATTATTTTGTTTTGGTCTATCATGTAAATAAAATACTTTCCAATAAGATACATTTAAGTTTGTGAGTCTAACGTGAAAAAAAACGTCGAAATGTTTGAGCAGTATGAATACTTTTGCAAAGCGCTTTATGTGTCTTAACCGATTCCTACTGTAAAATGAAAAAATTGTTAACCCTACCATCATAAGATGCAGAATACTTGTAGTACACAAAGATTATGATGGTTTACAACTGCTTTCCCCTTGAATGATATAGAAGTTAAACAGAAATGGCACTGTAGTAGCATAGTGGTCAAGATACTAGACTATGGCCCAGAAGGTCTATGGTTCAAATATCACGTCTGCCAAACTGGTGTTGGGTCCTTGAGCAAGACCGTAAAGAAATATTTGCTCGTATAATATATATTAATATACATCAATCAAATAAATTACTAAACTTCTGTATGGAAAGGCACTTCATCAATTTCAAACAGTGTATTTGGATCTATAGTTTGCAAACCTGCCAGCATACACATACAATCAAATTATAAATCAGTAAAACTTACAAAACACTGATTGAGTATTCTGATCCATTATGACCTGGCATTTACCGCATAAACATGGGTCATCTATTTTGTTTAATAGTCATGGCTTAGCATTACATATCTCAGATTAAAGGATTTTGATTAGTTTTGTGAACTTCTATTTTTCATCTGTGTAAATCAAGGTCATGTCCCTACAAATATAAGATGCAATGGCATTTGTTATATCCTTACATATGTTAGATTTCCTGTCTTATGGATTGGCTTTAACAACATATTCAGCAAAATCTTTCTGAACGGAAGGTGAATTTTTGAATCTACTATTAACATCCACCATCATATTTCAGCACTAAATGTTTGATTTTCAAAATAGTGCTTAGCATGCTACTCATAATGGGTGTATAATATTGTTAGGAATGAGATCATCAGAGGTACAACACAGGTTGAACAACTAGGAGATAAGATTAGAGAGGCCAGACTGAGATGGTTTGGACATGTCCAGAGGAGGGACAGTGGGTATATTGGTAGAAGGATGTTAGA
>JAVSBU010336764.1:0-10885 GCA_033118015.1 Loricariichthys derbyi | reverse complement strand
TCAACAGCACCGGTGGCGGTCGTTGTTAACCTGGGCCTCGACCAATCTGGTATGATGTCGGTTAGATGTACTCGCATTTTGGTTTTGGCAGAGTGTTTTACGTCGGATGCCCTTCCTGACACAACCCTCACCATTTACCTGGGCTTGGGACCGGCACAAAAGATACAATGGATAGTGATCCCTAGTGGCTGGTTTGCCCACATCTCTGGCTTACATTGTTAATTTCAATGCCTTCTCATTTATACTTCTTAATTCTGTCAATTTCCTTACATCACTGCTAATTTGTCCACTGCTAATCCACCAAATAAAACAAATATACATTTGTGTTTATAATGTGATGCATGATAACTTCCCAGTGTTCCTGTATGTTGGGTGGTATCTATCAGTTGGTACTGTGGTGGCCTAGTGTTTAAAGTACTGAACTATGGCCCAGGGTTTAAATCCCACCTTAGCTAAGTAGCCACTGTTGAGTTGCCTTAACCCACAGTTGCTTAGACTGTATGACTGTCTATCAGTTTTAAGTTGCTCTGGATAAGGGTGTCTGTTAAATTACATACATTCAAACCAGTTGTTCGGAGACAGCCTATGGTAGAGGAACTCTCTGTTTAATAAATAAAGAATTATCACCTTTAGTACTCTTTCACAATTTAAATATACATCATTTTTTTCAGCAGATGGTATAAATGTGTCAGAGAGCAGATTATTAAACCTGTACTTTTAGAAAAAAAGGCTACACATTAATTCTTCTCCAGCAACCACGTTATATATCCCATGATGAATGAGCCAATCAGTGTTACTGTCATCTCATCAAATGGAAAATTTGAATAAGATGAGAGAATCTTTCCATTATGATGTCTTATTCTAATAGTGCTGTGTGACTGGCTAGATGTACTCTGCAATGGATAGACAGGAACTTATGAATCATGAGTTGCGCCATGATTTTCAGTGAAATATGAGAATTCTGAGAATCACAACGGTCACTTTGAAAGCATCTAAGTAAAAGGTACTCTGTAGACATGAGTAACACATGCCACTATGCTGTGTGCACATTTAAACAGAGCATTCGGTGCAGTGCAATTAATATACACTGTGTACCACTATAATATACACTGTGCATTTGGTATACAGTGCAATTAATATACACTGTATACCAAAGTTTTACACACTGACATGATTACATTACTGTAATATATTGTCTATCAATCAATATATACAAAATGGTTGCAAAGAAAGTCAATGTTAGGCAACACTGACAATCTTTCATTGGTTATTTTTGTCCTACTATTATGAATTTTACTAATCAGGATCCAGCTATGGGCATGTGACGGAAGGAAAATTAAAAACGTAATGGAGTCCTGCATTCTCAGAACATAACCTTATTAAATAATAGAGAACTAGAAACATTATGACTTACATTCTGACAGCAACATTGATATGTGATATGAAAACTGAAATGTACTATTTTTAGCTACAGGTGAATCAGGTAGAGAGAGGTAAAATATCTACAAAATTAGAATTAAACCTAATGTTGTCTGATAACCAGTAATCAATGAAACTTATAAAGTGGCCCTCAGGTGTTCCCTCTGGAATGATCTCCAGGCCACACAGGTAAGGCATATTCTCCAGCCCAAAAACCGGAGGCTTTTGTGGAAATTTAGCAACAGGCCCCAGACAGGTGTCAGGGAATTTAGGCAATTTAGTATCAGCCATTATTTCTCTCCCTAATGCTGAATTATTTCAGTCAATTGCATCAGTTTCCCCATGTCAATAAAAGTGCACCAATATGGTCTTGTATTGTGCTAGTGCATTTTCTACATCTCTGCTAATTAAGCTGAGGTGGGCTGAAATGATCAGTGGCTTGATCTGGTGGGTTATTAATTCTATCACACATGCACACAAACATAATCACACATTCCACCTCACTCAGTTTTTCCTTTGCTGAGATGGGTCCTGAACTATAAAATTAGTTTAAACACTTTCTGGAAATTGTAACTTAATTAATTCTTAAGAACTTCATGATCTGCTTCAAATATGAATAAGGACAGCTTTAACTCTTTTTTCTTTAGCATGATGAAATAAATTATTAAGAACTTACTGCTTTTACTCCAACTTTTAATTGACTTCAGCCAAGGCACACAAACTGATAATTGAGAATCCTCTCTCCTGAGAGAAGCTAGAACAGTTGGTGTTTGACAGTAATTACAGAAATATCTACTCCAAAAAGTGGACTTTTAGCAGAGCCATCAAATGGAACAAAACTCCTTAAAGAGGACACATGTATAGACTGTAAGAGGGAAGCTACAGGGAAGCCTAATTGCTGAAAATTGTTCAAGATTAGTAGCAGTGTGTTTTTTTCTGTGTAACTGTGAGTAACAAGAATGTTCAACATGACTGTAGAGAACGAAGTATCTGCTGCTTCTCAGGGAATCTCAAATCCCTTTTCAACTGACAACTGACTACAAATCCGGTAGTGAAGCCCCTTTAAACCATCAATCACACACATTTTATATAATGACACTTTGGACAGAGAGTGTGCCATTTTTACTATGACACAGCCAAATGTCAATATTCATGAAAAGGAACAACACAGACACACAAACATCTTTGTGGGGACCACTGACATAATGATTACTGTAGCTAATTAAGACTACACCTACACCTACATAAGTAACCTAAAGCAGGGCTTTTGACACTTCTGGTTATTCAAAAGAGTGTTGCAGTTTCTTAAAATATGAGTTTACCTTGTGGAGACCAGCAAAATATCCCCACAATGTCAAAAAGTCAGTTCTTTCTATTTTTGTGGGGATATTGGGTTTATGTAATATAAACATGGGTACACACAAAGTACAGAAGGACTGTCTCCCCATAGAGGTTATTTCATTGAATATATTAAATATTACAAATATTTACATAGGCCACACTGTTATTTCCACATTTATATGCAGATTACTTGTATATGCTTCTTGGTTAACAGAATATACACAGTAGTTTTGTTACTGATCAGTTACCCAGACAAAAAAATTAGCTGCCTTATTTTTTTCTTAGGTGGTAGCAATTTCAGGCACCTGCAAAAGGCATTACACAAGGATGATTGGATTAAATACCTGCCATAAAAAGGCCATAGTGAGACGGAAATAGCTGAAAGCATACAGTCATATGGGTCTACCAGACATAGCAAAAACCGCAGTCAACAGGAAATTCTCATCAGAATTGTGACCAAATGGTGAAACTAATGGACAGGAACTGCTGGAGTGTATCACAGCTTTTTAATAAAAATTGCTTTGCTTCCAGGCAAGAATTGTTTCTGGAAGGGAACACAGGTCCTTCACAACCAATTTCTGAAATAAAACTCTGCAGGGAACTGCATACCATGAACATATAGAGCAGAGTGACATGCAAGAGACCTTAGCTCACTTTTATTCACAAAGTTGTCTGGTTAAAGTGGGTGAAAATTTAAAAAAATTGGACTGTTCATGACTGGAAATGTGTTACTGGTCAGATGAATCTCATTTCTGTCTGTATATGAATGGTGCTAGACATCATGTTCATGGAAGCCTTCAGGAAGCATTCAATGAGTACTTTGTACAAAGTGTGGTTCAAGCTGGGGGTTTTGTGATGGTCTGGGGCAATGTATCTTTTGTGTGAAGAGACAGTAAATGTGAATCACAGTGCCTACATTGAACTGCTGTACAATAAGATTTTGCCTTTATCTTACTGAGGAACATAATATTCTTATCCATCTATTCCAAGATGGCAATTTTTAAAGTATTAAAGCAATGTAAGTGGATAATGGCAAGCAATAAGAGAAGGCTGCAGAGGCAACTAGTGATTAGCAGTGTTAGCAACTAATGGCCCCTGACATCCTTAAACCAACTGCACTGTTGGCTTAAGAGTACACCATACCCAGTCAACCAGATACTGGGTACTGCCCTGGGCAACTGCTGTCAAGAGTCCAGTAATTGGCTGACCATATATACACTGGGACATTTCAATAAGATGTGGGACTGGCAGAAGACCCTCCAGAGCAGGGTCTCCACACAGGAACAGCTTGAGCCAAGATATGTGAAACGTGGGGTGAACTCTTATGGTGGCAGAGAGAGTGAGGTGTTATGTCACAGTATTAATCTACCATGCCACCTTAAATGGTCCCAAATACCTAGGCACCAACTTACCAGATGTTCCACCAGACGGGGAGGTCCTGGGTGGAAAGCCACACCCTCTGGCCAGGCCGATATGTGTGAGCCGACCTGCACTTAGTGTTTGCCAACCAATGCAAGGTCTCACCAGCTCTCTGAAGGGCTGCCCGGGCCCTCCCGTGCACATACCAAGCCACAGAGGGAACACCTACCTGCTCCTCTTCATTAGGGAAGAGTGGGCCTGAGAAGCCAAATTGCCACTCAAAAGAGGACATGCCCAGTGCTGAGTGCCACCTGTTATTATGGGCTATCTCGGCGCACAGGAGCTGGTCTGCCCAAGTATCAGGCTTCCCTGTGGTCAGGCAGCGTAAGATTTGGTTGACCCATCCTTCCTGACCATTGGACTCGCTGGCTGTTGCCCAGATGAGCCAGCAAAAGACAGTCAAAAACTGGTGAACTGGGGGCCACTGTCTAACACGATGTCCCTAGGGAACCCGTGCACCCAGGTGATGTGGAGAAGGTCTGCAGTTTCTCTGGCCATAGGGAGCTTGGGCAATGCAATGGATTTGCAAGTCTTGGAAAAGCGGTCCACCACGACCAGGATGACTGTGTTGCCCCTGGATGGGGGAGCACTGTGACAAAGTCCAGGGAAAATGGAGATCAGGGTCAGCTGGGAATAGAGAGTGGATGGAGCAGCCTGGCTGACTGCTCCCTGGAGATCTTGTTGGCAGCTGAGACCTGGTACCGGGCGTCAAAGCATTTAACATAGGACATAATGTGGGATATACATGGTCCCTGCCCCTGTGGGATGGGCACTGATGAGGGTGGCATACCCTCAATGAATCACCATTTCCCAGGCCCAGGTGGGCATGAACCAACATTCAACAGCACAGGACAGGAAGACAGAAATGAGGAAACATAAAGAATAAAGAATACATGGGGAGAGGGGAGGAGATAAAAACACCCCCAGACTATGCTCTACTATGAGTACAGCTTGAAAACAGAAAAAAACACCTCAGCAACATAGGCACATATTACAATTACAACATCAAAACCAGAACTTGCAACAGATGAAGGGTAAGGGGTGAAGACAACCCAGCACAAGCATGCAGCAATCCAGTTCTGCAGCCATTGTCAGTACTGATCAACAGACCCGTCTTGCCGCATGGGGGACAACATCAGTAAGTAGGGTATGGAACTATGGAGAGTCGCTTCGTCTGGAATCCTAGTCAGGTGCCTCAGTCCACAAGAGATCATAGTGATAACACAGTAAATGCGATAACCTTGCCTTTCTCAGTAGCGAAACTCATGGCAAAGAGTGTCACAAATATCTTATTGGTGTTTGCACTTCTTTTCCACCTCTATCTTTCACGTTTTTCTTTTTTCTTTCTACACAACAGTTAACTGCTCTTATTACTTTCAGTGTTATAATTAGCACAACTGTATCACACATAGTATATACGCAAAAACAGACTGCACATACTGGCACAGGTTTTCACTTTAATATTGGCAGCATGTATACTAAACTCACAGGCCTACGTAGGCATGCGCCATACATGGCATACACATACAGGTGTGCACACACTTTTTCACCCACTCGGTTAGCTTGTTTAAATATGAGCACAATTAAGTTTGTCACTTGGAATGTGCATGGAGTTGGCATTGGGGAGAAGAGATTAAAAGTTCTCAATCGGCTAACAGAACTACAGGCAGACATCGTGCTCCTATAGGAGACTCATATCTCTAAAACAAAAGTTGATGTATTTACCTCACCACAGTTCCCTCATGTGTATTCAGCTGGCTACAACTCTAAACAAAGAGGAGTATCCATACTGATAATTAAGAAAGTACATTGTACCATCATAAACACTATTATGGATCCAGAAGGCAGATTTATTATAGTCAGTTTGTCTATTCAAAATATGAGCATATGCATTGCTAGTGTATATGGTCCAAATGTTGATGACACCTCCTTTTTTTCACACCCTCTTCACTTCACTCTCTGATCACCACACTTATAATAGGAGGAGATCTCAACCTGGTCTTTAACCCTGAAATTAGACAGGCTTAGTACTGCAGGGAACCTCAGGAATTGGCAATTCACAGAAACTCTTAAACAGTATATAACAGATTTTGGTCTTTGCGATGCTTGGCGTTCTTATCACCCGACTCTTAGGGAATATACTTTTTATTTGCCAGTACACCATTCATATTCCCAGTGGACTTTGATTAGCAGTACCAAAGTTAGAGACGTTTCAAATATAGAGATTCACCCTATCATTATTAGTGATCATGCTCCAGTCTCACTCACTCTGACTAATACAAAGGTCAGACCTCAAACCAGAAATTGGAAATTTAATGTGTCATTACTTCAGGATCAAGATTTTGTAGATTATTTCATAAAGGAGTGGGCAGAATATATAAAAGATAATGATACTCCAGGGATCTTACCATGTCTTCTCTGGGAGGCAGGAAAAGCAGTCATGTGAGGTAAAATAATATCTTACTCCTCGCACAAGAAACGTTTGGAAAATTCACTTGTATCAGAACTTGAATGGAAAATTAAAGCATTAGAGGCTGAGTATGCTGCCTCACTACAGGAATGCACTTTGGGTGAGTTAAAGAAATCAAAACTGAAATTAAATGAAATAATTGAAAAAAAAGGTTTCTGGTGCATAGACTTCGACTGGAGAATTTTGATTATAATAATAAATCTGGCAGATTTCTGGCCAACTAATTAAAGCTGAATAAAGAAAAAAACAACTAAATAGTCTACTATTTAAGCCAGGCACGGACCCCACTCTCCCATCTAGTTATCACCCTATATCATTAATAAACACAGACATTAAAATAATTTGTAAAGCTTTACCTAAAAGACTAGAAAAAAATCACCCCATTCATAATACATCCTGATCAAACGGGCTTCATCAAAGGTAGACATTCAGCCATTAATAACACGCAGATTATTTAATTTAAAAGATTATTCCACAATTAATAAATTAGAAACCACACTTATTTCTTTAGATGCAGAAAAGGCATTTGATAGGGTAAATTGGAAATTTCTTTTTGCAACATTAAACAAATCTGGATTTGGACCATCATTTATTAATTGGATCAAAATATTATATAGCTCTCTGATTGCATCTGTCAGGACAAATGAACCTACCTCTTCTAGCTTTATTCTCCAGAGAGGCACCAGGCAGGGTTGCCCA
This sequence comes from Loricariichthys derbyi, assembly GCA_033118015.1. Lineage (NCBI taxonomy): Eukaryota > Metazoa > Chordata > Actinopteri > Siluriformes > Loricariidae > Loricariichthys > Loricariichthys derbyi. The sequence continues at coordinate 3,537 of JAVSBU010336764.1, read as the reverse complement.
CTTTCTCCTTCACTTTTTGCTATTTTCATAGAACCACTAGCAGCCATAATTAGGCAGAATAAAGATATTAAAGGCATCCAAACTAAAAATAATCATAAAATAAGTCTATAACTCACAGCCCTCTTTATCCCAGACAATTTCAATCATAGATAAATTTATCGATTTTCAGATTACTCCATCAACTGGTCAAAATCTATAGTTTTGCCCATAAACTGTAGTTTTCAGAATATATCCACTACCACACTACAATCAGGAAACATCAGATATTTAGGTATAAATATTTCCTCCAAGCTTTCAGACTTGCCAAACTAAATTATATCCCGTTACATAAAACAATAGAAGATCTTACGCAGTGGAGGACTCTGCCCATATCACTAATGGGGAGAGTTGCCACTATTAAAATTATGGTCTTACACAAGATAAATTATTTATTCTCAATTATCCCTTATAAACCCTCCTCGGTGTGGTTTAAATCACTATTTCAAATAGTGATTTAAATCACTAAATCAAATTTCTCTGGAGAGAGAAACCACTACGGATTAGTCTAAAAACCTTACAGAAGAAAAAGAACCATGGTGGCTTAGGTCTGCCAAATTTGTAACTTCCTTGCCAATAGATTGCAATACATTTCAAGAATATTTACACTCAGCCCGTTAGACGAATCATGGCTAAGTGTAGAACAAATGTTCTGTGTTACCCTGGAAATCTCTGACTTGCCATTTATTATCTCTAGCATCAAATGGCATAAATACTTTCAAAGTATCAATATTAGTAGCTCTCTGACAGCCTGGTGGGATTTTCTTAAAACAATAATAGTCTTTGCTCACCCTATGCAAACGCACACCCATCTGGAACAATCCTGACTTCTTATTGAATAAAAAAATGCTCAATTTTAATTATGGACGAACAAAGATATAAAGTATTTGGAAGACATCATGCAAGGTGGAAACTTAATCCCATTCCAAGAACTGATATTCCAACATGGTATTCATAGTAGTAAGTTTCTTGAATATCAACAGTTTAAATCCACAATACAGGATAAATAAATACGTAAGCCTACAATTACCCATAAGCGTAGCAGAATTCATTAATCTCAGTACTCCTAAACTACTGTCGAAAATATATAAATATCTGTCGAGTATAGATGATTCCTCTCTTCCAACTTTGAAATGGGAGACAAATCTATCTATCAAATTTGACCAGAATAGTTGGGCACAAATGTTTAAATACTTTTATAATGACAAAAAATTTCAATTTACAACTCATACAATACAAATCTCTCCATAGAACACATTATACAGAACAAAGGATGTTCAGGATGGGTCTAACACATTCCAGATGACTATATGCATGCTGTGTGGTGGTGTGCACCTGTTTAGAGATTTTGGTGGGGGGTGTGTGAAGACTTGTCAACATGGTTAAAGAGTTATATTCCAGTTTGCCCGAAACTATGTATACTAGGGGATTTTAGAGACCTCAGTCTGGAGGGGAACAAGGCACACATGGTTTTCATTGCCCTCTGCATTGCCAAGAAAACTATCTTCATGAATTAGAAATCCAAAAATAATCTAATTAAGCATGTGGCACGCTGCCCCTATCCTTGGGCTCGGTCCTGGGCCTGCTTCTTGGCGATGTGGGTGGTGTGACAGGGGTGGTGCTGGGCCGTGTAGGGTGGGCGGTGCCGGTGCTCGTTGGGGGTGCAGGGCATGTGGTGCGGGTGCCTGGGGGGTGGCGTGGTGCTCACTGGTGGTGGTGGTGTTCCGTGTGCGCTGCCTTGGTCTGGTCCAGCCAGCTGCCCGGGGGTCGGGGCGGACACCTGGGCTCACTTCACTGCTCATTTTTATTGTTGTTGTTGTGTTGTGCCTGGAGGGTGCAATCGGTTGGCTGCGGGGGGTTCCCCCATGGATGGCTCATCTGCGCACTGGGCATCGGCTCGCTCGGCTGTTCCCTGCACTCCCCTCTACATCGCTCTCGGCAGCGGGGTGCCACCCTAGTGGGTCAGTTTTGGTGACGCTTGTGGGGCTGGAGTTGGGGTGGCTTGTGGCCGGGGGGCATGGGATAGCTTGGTCAGTCTGGCTTGGGTTGTGGTTGATTTGTTTGGGGTGTCTCGGGATCTTCAGTGCTGTGGGGGTGGCAGGGTGGGGTCAGGGATGGAAGGTGGTGCGCTGTTGCTAGTATCCCATTTGGTGCAGGGACAAGGTGGGGGGGGCGCATCTCATTTCTGTGTGGGGTGACGGTGTGCTGCCGTCTGTCATGTCCATGGCTTGCTGTTGCTGGGGAGGGACCGGCTCGGTTCCCTCTGCCATGTGGTGTGTGGGGCGGCTCAGGGGGCTGCTCTTTGTGGCTTTGAGCCATGAGTGGGTGCCTTAATATGCCTGTGGTCCTCTGGAAGGGGGCTGGCCTGGAGTCGGGTGTCTGAGGGGTCGGATGGGGGTGGCCCTGGATCTTGCCGTGTCGTGCTGTCGCTGGCTCTGCTGTGTTGTCCTGGCACCTGGTCGTGGGCTTTGTGTCGGGATGTGTGTTGGGGGATGGGATGGGTTCATGCCCATAGGGTGTAAGATTCATTTGGAGCTGGTGCATGGATAAGGCCCCAGTATCTCCAAACACCTGCTGGGCTGTGTGGCTTCCTTCTCTTCTATTTTAAACGCATCTTAGACAGGGCCTCGGGGGGACACGTGGTGGAGGCCGATCTCCCACCGGTGGTGGTGGCTCCATCTCATATCTGCCCCCCCCCCCCACCCAATTTTAATTTCACTTAGCCCTTCATACATTAACAATTAACTTCCACATTCCCGGTGGGGTGGGGGTGGGGGTTTAAAAGGGGGGAAAAATAAACCAGGTGCTGCCGGTTGTTGGAGGATTGTCTGCCCACCGCCTGTGGGGTGAAGGGTAACATCACCCGGGGCCATTCACTGAACATTGTCCGGTGCATCCATGGCGAGCTCTCAGGGGATGTGTGCGTGCGTGTGTGTGTGTGTGGGGGTGGATGGTGGGGGAGTGGGCTTCACATCCTCCCAGGGCTTGGTGCAGGGCCTTGGCTGTGTGCTGGGGCTGGTTGCAGTGCGGCATGGTGCGGTTCAGGGTGGTCTTGTTTTGGCTCGTTGGGCGCTCAATTTTTGTTTGGTCTTCGCATGGGGGGCTGCCCATGTGTTGGGTCGCCTATTGGGGTGCGTAGTTTAGGGGGGTGTTCCCTAGTGGCTCTGTATCTCGGGCAGTGGAGGGCAGGGTGCAGAGATGTATAAAGTATTGGAGCGGTGTGGTGGAGGAGAAGTACAAGTATTAGATCAATGAAGTTACTTGAGTAGAAGTAGAAGTGTTCTTTCAACACCATACGTAGAAGTACGAAAGTATTCAAAAATATTTGTACTTAAGTATTGCAAGAAGTAGTATCTTAAAAATTACTACTTAAGTACTGAAAGTAAAGGTAGAAGTACAAGTACAAGTAGAAGTATTGTGTTTGTTAAAGACAAGACAACAAAAGTTTGATTATATTTTGTTATTACAAACTTCTGAAGGGCACAATACTATTAAAATAAG
>JAVSBU010336746.1:0-10885 GCA_033118015.1 Loricariichthys derbyi | reverse complement strand
ATGTTAGAACCACCCACAGAAGCTCCGCCCACTTCTCTGGGATCAGAGGGATCTGGGATGGACCATCACCCAGTGGGCATGGGGATTGGGTTCAGAACCATCAGTATAGCAGAACTTTATTGGATAAAATGGATGACAAAAGGAACCATCCAGACTGTTATCAGCACCAAGTCCAAAAGTCCGGTTCTGTGAGCTCATTATTTAGTTTATTTTAGCTCATTCTTAGAGCTAAATGTTTTACTTTAATGTTTTGCAGGATGTTTATTAAGAAATTAAAGAAACTTAAGAAATATCTTTGGTTCTGACTGTCTGCAATGAACTAAACAGGAACTCGAACTGAAGTTTTAAAACAGTTGTTCTCCTGTAATAATTTTTGAACTTTCAAATTAAAAAAAAGCCAGCAAAGTAAATAATGCAAGACATTTTGTTATTGGTTAATTGTTTCTGAACAAAAATCCTCAGACTGAAGGAAGAGGAAGGTACGTTTTAATTACTCATTATCCTCCAGTTAATTTGCGCAGAATTCATGCAAATTCAGTTCATTACACTAATTAAACATGTTTTTTTGCCTTATAGCTTTTCTGTCCTGGTTTTTAAATAACTAATTAACAGTGGAAAGCAAAATCTTATAAGCTGCTTTTATAAGTAAAAGGTATGTGTATGTGTATAACGGTGGTAATGGCTCTGTATTTATTGTAAAAGGACGAGTGAAGGGAAATCGATTAGCATCCTCAATCACTGATGGAAAAATTATTAACGAGTCAAAAACCTCCAAAGTGCTTTATGAAATTAGAGGGGAAAACAGGAAGCCATCACGCTGCAGGTCTCTGCTATTATTACATGATCCTCAATCATCTGCTGGATGTCTCCGGAAAAAAAGCCGTCCTCATCTGGAGCCTCCTGATTAGCTGAAGTGTCACCCTGTGTTTACCTGGAGCTCTTCTTCCCCTCGTTAAAGAGCCTCGTTACACTTTCAGATCTGAGACGTGCAGGTGCCACAGGCTGAGGATTTAATGTCTCTCTCTAACTCAAACGAGTGAAGCTGAGACTGTGAGTTTGTAGGTGAATTTCAAGGGAGTGACTTAAGAATTTAGAAGTTAAGACCACTCAAAGGGCATTTTATTAGGTACACCTGTACAACTGCTTATTCACATAAAAATCTAATCAGCCAATCACACGGCAGCAGCTCACTGATTGATTACTGGATCAAACTGAGCATCAGAAGGGGTAAGAAATGTAATTTAAATGGCTTTGGTTGTTGGCCTGAGTATTTCAGAAACTGCTGATGTGTTGGGATTTTCACACACAGCGCCACCTTGGTTTAAAGAGTATAGTCCAGAAAATAGAAAATATGCAGTTCTACTGATCATGAGGAGAATGCAGACCAGTTCGGGCTGATACAAAGTAACTCAAATATGCACTCGTTACAATTGTGTCAAACCTTGAAGCAGGTGAGCTACAACAGCAGAAGACCCCTCCTGTCTAAGAGCAGGCAACCAAGCCTACAGTTCATACAGACTCCCAAAATTGAACAGAAGAAAATAGAAAAACGTCACTTGATCTGACGAGTTGATTCGGACAGTCGGGTCAGAATTTGGCATAAGCTTCATAAAAGCATGGATCCATTTTGCCTGTCACGCTGCTGATGGTGTAATGGTGTGATTTTATTGGCACTCTTTGCACCCCAGCTTGGCGTCGTTTAAAGCCCACAGCCTTGCGTGTGCATTGTTGCTGACCCTGTGCACCCCTTTATGAACACGGTGTCCCATTTATATCATGATTATGAGCGTCTCTGTAACTCTAATGTCCTCCGATGGAGCAGCTTTGGGACGCGAGGGAGCCTCGATTCATGGATGTGCAGCTGACAAATCTGTAACGACTGCGTGATGCTGTCATGTCATCTCTGAGGAACATCTCCAGCACACTGATGGATGCAACAAATTAAAGGAAATTTTAAAAAAAAGCGTTCCAAATAGGTACTAGATAGTCCAGCTGTTGCTTTGTCCCTTAAAGTTCTTCCCTGTCCTTGTCATAAAGTGTAAAACTCTTTTGCGTTTTGATCTCAGCCCTGTGGTTTCCTCAGACACACTGAGATATCTCCACACGCCTTCTAAGTGCTGTTAAAGTGTTTTTCGGCGCGGGGGCCTCGGCTGAGATGGATGACTGTAGTTTTCGGTTGGGGAGTCGGGGACAGCCATTTGTTAAAACCATATGCAGGGGAAAAAAGAAACCTGTTGATAATAAAGGCTTCCATTTCCAGATTGTTATTCACACTGCAGCACTTTGGTCCAAACTATTTAAAGCACCCAGAGGGCTCTAAAAGGCCAAATCAGAGCTGGAATGAGGAACGTTCACATTAGTTATCCATGATCCCAAAGGTCCTGACAGGATGCATCCAAGATCAGAACTCGGTGGTGGTCTTGGACGTGGAGTTTGTATGTTCTCCACGTCTGCAGATGTGTATATATTTGTGATTATATTTTGGTTCTGCAGTGTGTGCTCATGGTTTTGTGTATTTTCTGATACGTCCATTCTGATCTGATTGACCTGTCATTGATTAACACCACATACCTCGATCTGGTTCTGAATCCTTTGGTTCTGATATATGTGCTGTTAGAACTTTTACAGTATCACTGCTGCATTAGTTAGTTAATGAGAAAGCCTCAGTATCTGCTGTAGGTTTTTGTATTAAACACTAATTATTCCTCACATTGCTTCACATTCCTCCTTGATTAGTCTCTGTAAAGATCTTTCCATGCTGTTCTCTACTGGTTTCCAGTTTCCTTTTCTTCTAATATTTGCACAGCCTTGGTGGATCAGATGAATGTTTGCTTTCTGTTTCTCTTTAAGCCACCCAAAGTCAACAAATGATTACTGTGGTAGAACGCATTCATTTTGCTCACTAACACAATCTAGATCTTTTCAGGAGAGCCTAATTAAATTCGTCACACTGATGCAGTTTTATCTCAGCTGATGTGTAGAGCTACGAAGCTTTTCAATAACGAGCACCTCTGCAGGAAAACCAAATTAAAGCCAATTTGGATGAAATGTTGCTCAGCTGAAATTCATCTCTCTGCTGTTAAAGAAGGTGGCGGTTCTGCTCCTGTGGCGACGTGTGGGTTAACTCTGTTTTGGAGTTTGTTGGTTAGATTCTGAGGAGGCATTGTAGTAGAGAACAGCAGCGTTTTGGAGCAAAGTGAGACCGCTTGGTGCTCTGTGATTATCTCAGCAGGGTGGAAGGAGATTTCTGCAGGCCTGCTGTCGAGCACCATGTCCCAGATTCTGCTGATAAATTAAAGTATTTCAGCAACAGCCAAAGGAAGTGCCTGCATGCTGATGAATTAACGTTGAGATAAACAATGGAACGCCTGCTCTGAAGGTTCCTGGTGGTGCTGGAATGGGAATTACGTGTTTAGGATTTCCATTTGAACCGATCGGCCCTTAATGCTTAACATATGGTTACCATTAGCCTGATTCTAATTAGGATGCTAATGCTGATTGCAGCAGGGTCATTTGAGACTTGATGTTCTGCATTTATCTTTTCTTCTTCCTCGGGTTCCTCGGAGAGCATACTGCAAGATCTGCAAACATCTGTGCTAAGTAGAAACGAGATGATAATTAAACAGCAGTAATATTATGGTCTGTCACCCTGGACTGTCTGTTCTGATCAGTCAGGGAATCGTTTTAATAAAGGAAACAATAAGAGAGAGAGAGAAAATGACCAATGAGAGTTTGAGAATGACAGGTAGATACTTTATGGTGGTGTCTGAGGGAGTCCATATCTCACATTAGAGAGGTGTCTCCACTCAGGTCCTCTCCTTACTCCTCCCCATCATGACAGGTTCCTATTGTGAATAGTTCTTGAAGCTGATGAGACATTAATTAACACAATGAAGCAAAAGTAAAAATAATGAGATTTTAGAAACGAGATCTCAGTGACACCATGTGTCAAAAATAATCACATTAATGAGTTAAAAATAAGGTGAAAACACACTATCTTAAAATAAAGAACTGTTGCCTCCAGATAACGAGCATCTTGAGTTAACGAGTAGCAGATAGAGCCAAAACATGCACTAAAGTGAAGAAGAAAACATGGTACAAACAGGCCTCCATGGTTACCAGACCTCTGTGTGTGTGATGGATTAAACACGAGCTCATTATTTTCAGGCCTGTGGTGATGCTGCAGGTGACTAAACCCGACAGCAGGATCCATCACGACACATGGAGTCCAGCTAATTACTACGTTCATCCACTTTTGCTCTCTGTTTGTTCAGAGATGTTTTGTGCAGAGCTTTGGATGCAAACTGCAGAAAGGCATACAGGTTAATTAAAAATGGGTAATAATTAGTTAATTAATTGGTTATATTTATGATCTGATGGCTCTGTGGTTTCCTCAGAGGTGACACCCAGTCCTGTAAAGATGCCCTCTGAAAGCTGGACACAGTTGCCCGGGGACTCAGACCGTTACTGCCAGCTGTGCCACGCGTGGTTCAACAACCCAGGAATGGCACGGCAACACTACGACGGCAAGAAGCACAAGAAGAACGCGGCACGCGCCGACCTGCTAGAGCAGCTGGGCAAGACGCTGGACATGGGTGAGATGAAAGGTAACGGTTCACTTTATGGTGTTTAACTTTGGTTTTGGTGAAGTTCTGAAATTTCCTCTCATGGACATGAACTTTCTTACGTTGGTAAAATGAGATCATGATATTTTCTGATATTTTATCACGATAATAATACTTTGACAGTGTTTATCTTTGCTTTAAAATATCCAAAGGTCAAACATCTTTTAAACGTCTTTTCAAAGCCAAAATGCCTCCACATGCCGGTGGTGTCTGTATTACATCTCCAGTTTGTTCCTTCTTTTTTAAATGTATTCATTTGCTTTTAGATTTTTTGCTAAAGGTGCTGTCACAGTGCCAAAAAGTATTAATTGCGGCTAACTTGCGGCGAAAAAAATGCGATATTTGCGATACGGTCGGCATTTTCATACTTCAGACGTTCATATATCCGCACATGTTCGCATAATCCGCAATAGCGAATCATTTCCGCCTCTCAAATTTTGAGCTTGCTCATGAATGTACTGCAGAAGACATTCTGTTCTGATGCCTCAATACAGCCACCATGATGTCACAACACAGCCGTGATTATGGTCTTAATACAATCACACATTAACGTTTTGCGGTCGCTTATTACGTGTAATACGCTCAAACATTTGTTAATAAGACAGCACAATCACCCATTTGATTCTGCGCTTGGTGTTGGCAGTGCCTTCTTATACATTATTCAATAATGATATGCATAAATAGATAAATATATTCAGGTGAGAGGGCTTCCTAGAGTTTAATCCTACAGTACTGTACTGTTTTTATATGTTTTATACATTATTTTTCTGCAATTTCCCCCAGGGGGATTTTTTATGAATCAATTAAAAGACGTGCTATAGAGAGAGAGAGAGTGAGAGAGAGAGAAATGGCAAATTTTCCTTTATTCCACAGACTGGCGCTGTGTTGCAGTGGTAACGTGCTTATCCTTTGTGTGGGAGACTGGGGTTCAAATCCCTGCTGAGCCCTGCTTTTTTTTCCAGATTTTAAAAAACACTTTTGTTAATATACGTTTATGTATGTAAATATTGTTATTGTTTATCTATATAAATATTATTATTAAATATAATAAACGTTTATATAACGAACAAACATTGACGTTTTAAATGTATAATGTATAGTTCTGATTTAATATTTAAGCCTGCTGTACCACAATCAGCTCCGGTTCTAGACTGCTTTGCTTCGGGTGGCAGTAGAACATAATGGGGGAGGGAGGGGGGCACGTTGATAGTCATATTTTTAAAGCCAGAAATATATTCAAGGTTTGATTTGTGCATGAACGACAACAGCAGAGCTAATGATACTGGCTTAATTTGATGAATGAGGTAAATAAATAAAAATAATACTAATTATTATAAATGTTTTTTATGGCTCGACTCTGGCTGGATGCGTGTTTCTGAAAGCCTTTATTATATGTCGAGTGCCACTTTTCAATCCATGCTTTGTGAATGCTAAATCTTTATCATTTTTTCCACCAAATATATGACACAGAAAGCAAAAGGACGCATCAATTCCTAAAGAATACTCAAGCCATGGTCTGGATTGATACCAGCTCACATTAAAAGCCCTTGCTGTGTGGCCAAGTGTGCTCTTTTGAAAAGTATTTAAAACTGGTTGTGATGGCGAGGAATCGTTTAAGCTGTGAGCAGCTTCGGATTGTGTGGGAGAAAGAGCACTGTTAGCTACCACTGGTGTCTGATCTGATGTGGAGGAGCCCTCGGATGCGACACTGGTGATGTATACATCATCGAATCACTAGACTCGTCAGTTTAACAGTTTAGATTTTTGATTTAGGCTAACCTTGGTAGTGATCTTGGAAAGCTTGAACTAGTCAGGACACTGTACATAATGTGTAAATAAGCTTTGGTGTTTATTTTAAGCCAACAGATTTAGAGTTATTCAGTGTCGAAGGTACCGAGCTTTTACAGTGTCATTGCATGTCCATGTACTTGTATTGTTCTTTAAGGGAAGAGGTCCTACTTGTACGACGTAAGGCACATTACAATAAATCATATCAGTACATCAATAAAAAATTGTGTAAGGCATTACTTTATAATAAGATTATGAAGGCATCTTAAATACATAGCTGATGCAAATAACTTACCTTTCCTAGGAGAACTCACACTTGTAGCCATTTACTGTCAATTAGCTGAAATAGTGAGTGCCTCCGAAATGGCGGATTCCTCAATTTCTGACCAAACTCCACGCATCGTGCAAGACCTCAATACAGTAAGGCCTCTTGTTGTGAAGTTATATCAGTTCAACATGTGTGCTCTCTTTTTTATTCATCTCAAGTTGGTAAATACAAAGTAAATAATGTACATAAGTACAACGTACAATTTATAGGTAAGTGTACATTATGGTTTTTCAAGTACAAGATTTCACTTATGTAGTTACATGTGGTGAAAGGTGAAACAGGTTTTGTAAGAGATTCTTGTGTATTGAGTAAATAAGATTTTTAAGCTAACCTGCTAATTCTAGCAGCAGTGCATAGGCACACACGTGAGACAAGTCTAAACAGACAATGGTTTAGAGACCTTTCAAGTATTAAACTATGAAACATTTTCATCTAATATGACATTTACTGGTTGTCTTGTAACCCCCCCCCCCCTCCTCCCCTGGCTGTTCCCTTTTCAGGGGTTCCCACCACTAGGGAACAGTAGCCAGTGTATACGTTGTGCCAGTCCCAGGCATGGGTAAATGGTGAGGCTTGTGTCAGGAAGGGCATCCGACGTAAAAAACTTTGCCAAAACTAACATTAGAGTTCATCTTGGTTGTCTTGTTACCAAATGAACATAATTTTGGATCATTCCCAATCACTAGAAAATGCTATTGTAATCCAATATCTTAAATGAAGTACATGGCAGCTAATTTTAAATCATTGGTAAAGGGTGCCATTTAGAAAGTATTGTAATCCATGATTTGATAAATATTATTTCATGGTTCATGGTGTAACATCCCGTTCACTCCTAACAGTATTTTGTCGTGGCTGTCGTGAGTCAAAAAACCTCAAACATCTACGACAAAAATCAAGACAAATGGGGGCAGAGAATAGTATGCAAATTATTCCACTATTAAACCTCAGCAGGTCCCGTATACATTAGAGAGTATCATGGTTGTATGCCGAATCCTACGACACGCTTTGTTAAAAAGTAGGCAAAAGACACCGAGAGCCCCCCTGTATGACGCGTATCATTATGTAAGATCACAACAAATTCGGCCGATAGTCCAACACAGCCAATATATAGTACGAGTTCCCCCGAAGGCACACGTTAGCCCGAAGGCAAGCTTGGAGTTGCCACAAAAGGCAGAATGAATATATACAAATTTATGCAAATTTAGCCCCGCCTCTAGCCCAGACTGTATGAATTCAGGGCTTTTAATATTAATATAATACATTTTCCTCATGATATTAATATAATATAATATTATTATATAATATTAAAATAATATAATAATAATAATAATAATAATAATAATAATAATAATAATATATGAGCCCTTCCAACAAAAAAACTATGTAACAACCATTTCTCCTGTTTCCCTTGTTTTTCTTCGCCCTTTCTGTTAATGTTAATGTTTTCTCTTAATGTAGCGGTCCCTGCATGTGTTCATTTCAAGCTTTCTTTTTTTCCCCTATATTTAAATGCCTTTCATCAGCCATGCTTAACTGCATGTCCGTTCATTTTTGCCAGCAGAGATAAATGCTTTTTCCCTTGAGCACAATTTAAAGTTTAAGTCACAGTCCTAATTAATAAACTTTTTCCAAATTTGTTTAATGTTGCAAAAAGAAATGTATAATTTACCCTATCAAATGCTGTTTCTGCATCTAAAGAAATAATTTGGTTTCTAATTTATTAATTGTGGAATAATCTATTACATTAATTAATCTGCGTGTATTTGTGGCTGAATGTCTACGTTTGATGAAGCCCGTTTGATCTGGATGTAATATGAATGAGGTGATTTTTTTCCAGTCTTTTTGCTAAAGCTTTGCATATTATTTTAATGTCTGTGTTTATTAATGATATAGGGCGAAAACTAGATGCAAGAGTGGGGTCCTTGCCCCAAGTAGCAGGCTAATTTGAGCAGAATTTAAGTTTGAAGATAACTTGCCACTCTTCTTAATATGACATACCATTCTATGAAACAGGGGCTGCAATGTAGTCCAGAGTTCCTAATAGAACTCTGTTGGATAACCATCTGGACCTGGAGTTTTCTTACTGGGCATACGTTGAAGGACATCATAAAGTTCAGCTGTGGAAATGGGTGAGTCTAGAGCCATGACCTGCTCATTCTGTGGTTTTGGAAAAGTGTTTTGTTTTTACAAATATATAACAATAAATCAAGCAATACCTGTAACATTTGTGGGGATATGTTGTAGTAATCAGTATCTGTTGATCAGTTCTATACACCAGCTTGAAGGAATCGCTCCGGTGTCTCTCATGAATGTAGAGGACAAACTTTTAACCAACAATGGAAATGGCATTTCTTTATATATCCTTGAAATGGCACGAATCCTCTTCGACAGACTATGTATCGTCCTCGACAGTCTTCGACAAACTACGACAGAGCGTGAAAACGTGGGTCTCGCCCTTAAGCCTAGGTCTCGCCCTTAAGCCACGAGAAAATCAAACATGTTTTATTTTCTAGGGGGTTCGCTGTATTTAGGCCACGCCCTCCCGTAAACATGAAAAAAGCCCGGAAAAGCTACGACATGCCCAAGACACTCCGAGTAAACTCACGTAATCACATGAAAAGGCCGTGCCATGACAGCCACGACAAAATACTGCTATGTGTGAATGGGGTGTAAGAAAAAGAATATGTACCATAAGGGACCCTTAAATCCTTTAATTTGATCAAAAATCGAAAAGTTCACCTTATAATCTGGTGCACCTTATCTATATATTATAGTTGTGCTTACTGACCTCGAACCGATTTTATGTGGTACATGGTGCTCAAAAATCTGTCAAAATGTTTTAGAATGGATTTGGTAAGCAATAAAGCCGTAATGTTCATCATCATAATATTGCGGTGTGTTTTTTAGGACCCCAAAATGGCGCCTGTTAAGAGACATGGTTATTAAGCGGATTTCAAACTAAAGGCGCGCAGTAGAACATGGGAATGGAGCAGCTGCGAAAGAATTCAACATTAATGAATCAATGGTGGGAAAGTGAAGGAAGCAAGAAGATGACCTGCACCGAGTAAAGACCAAAGAGTTTCCGAGGGAACAAAGCATGATGCCAGAGTTAGAGGACAAACTTGAACAGTGGGCTATTGAACAGAGAACAGCAGGTAGAAATGTCCCTACAGTCTGTTTGACTCTATTCAAGCTTTCACGAAGGGCGGAATCATCACTAAAGTGCTAAGTAACAGCAATGAGATAATGACTCGGATGAGAGGCAATGAGACTCAGATAATAACAAGAGAGATTCGGGCATGCTTGATGCTGAAATTACCCAACTGTTTACCTCCTACACTGAGGGTGAAGAATTTGATGGATTTGTGGAAGAGGAATGAACTGAAAAAGTGTAGTGTTTTGAATAAATCTTGACTTATCTGACTGTTCTGTTTCGCTGAATGCACTTTATAATCCGATGTGCCTTTTGTATGGAAGTAGACCCATTCATTGATTTATGCTTTATAATCCAGTGTGCTTTATAATCCGGTAAAATTGGTAAATATTTGTACCTGTTAAAATGACATACATTTACAAGATGTTATAAATACTGCAATTGATTAAACATGAACCCAGTTAAAACAGTTGATACATGAAGAATACAACACATGGTTAGAAAAGTATTTTATTTTATTTTGGTTATAAACAATGGAAGAGGATATATTAAAATACAAGGTTTGTTAATTGATCAGTGCCTGACATATGTTGGTAGTTGTGAAATTAATGACTGTTATAGCTTACAGATGCTGTGGCCATGATTTTGCTGAACTGAACTGAGACAATCTATTAAAAAGAATGGACATTTAGATAATCACAAGGTCATTCAAAGACTGAAGTCATGTTCAAGCTGGAAGAATAAATCCTCTCATTGTGAAGTTTATATCAACATACCAAGTGTGCTCTCTTTGTTATTCATCTCAGACCGTATGGCCTACAGGGGTTGGACAATGAAACTGAAACACCTGTCATTTTAGTGTGGGAGGTTTCATGGCTAAATTGACCAGCCTGGTGGCCAATCTTTATTAATTGCAAGTCTTTGTGATGTATCAAGAGCCACGGTATCCAGGGTAATGTCAGCATACCACCAAGAAGGACGAACCACATC
>JAVSBU010336738.1:0-17860 GCA_033118015.1 Loricariichthys derbyi | reverse complement strand
TTGGTCCTCCCAAGGTTTCTTCCTATTAAAGTTTAGGGAGTTTTTCCTTGCCACTGTTGCTCAAATTGGGAATTACAAAAATTGTAAAGCTGCTCTGAGACAATGCTCCATTGTAAAAAGCGCTATACAAATAAATTTGACTTTGACTTTGTGACACTTTCGATTTCAGACAAGTCCTGGCTTACAGTTGGCATTCCAAATAATTTCAATGATTTCTCCATCAAATCGGGTATTTAAGTTTTGTTCTTGGATCAAGTTCTTGGAACTGTTGGAGAAAGTCCCCCTTTGTGGCATGCTCACATCCCAAGACCTTTGAACGATTAAGTTCTATTGCATATATAGGGACTTTCTTTGGTTCCTGTTTCAAGGTAGTCAGCACATAGGAACCTCAAGTGCTGTAAGTATGCAGTGATTGGTCCAGATCTAGAGAAGCCTATTTTAACTAAACTTATACATCTGTAGTTGTATAAACAGCATATCTCCACTATTAGAATGGAAAAAAACAGACACAAGGTCCAACAGTGAAGGTCCTGGAACATAATAAGGGTCACTGTGTTGTGTTGTCACCCCAATGGATGGTTTTCGGGTAACAGTCTCCTGGGAAACTCATCTTGGTCATATGGACAAATTTAGGTGGCTGTAAAATTTATTGATCGTTATGTACACATTAAAAAACATGACTTAGGATTACACGTTCTCAGACGAGGACGTCGACACCCCTCAATCTCGGATAATCCCCCCATATTTTTATATTATCAGAGGCAACCGGATTACTGCAGGCTGAACGCCGAACCGTTAAGGGGGGAGGTTACTCATGATGCTATTCCACACGAGCGTGAAATGTGTGTGATTAAAGACGCAGGGCGGGCGGTAATGGAGAGATTATTGTAGATGATCGTTAAGAGCTTTTCTCCAAAACACCCACAGAGATAAAACTCCATTATGGGGTGAAGGATTAACCTATTAATCGACTGACCAAGATTGAAGCGCAGAGAATGAAATGCCAGAAGCGTATGAGCTTGGGTTTGTTTCTGAGGCTGTAAATATAGCATGAATTTTTGAGTGAACTGAACTAGAAAGTAAATACATAATCTTTATTTTTGAGTGAATTCATGTGTTATGCCCTTGAGCCCTGGTGAACGAGGCGTATCTGGTGTGTCTGAATCATATCTGGTACCTGGCATGGCCTGTGATGTGACAAGTCTTAGGAAATTACCTGTCAGTCAAGAAAGGAGGCGTGGTCTGGGGGTCTGAGCCACAGCGAAAGAGGCGTGACTTATCTGCCAGTCAGCACCAATAAAAAAAGTTGTGACCCATATGGCTTTTCATAACTCAGAGGTAATTTGCTAAAAGAGGTGTGGCCTAATGAAGAGGGCGTGGCCTGTCTCAGGGAAAAGACAACTTCTGCTAAGTAGGCGTGTTCTGTGCATCTGCCAGTCATACTGAAGGGGCGTGGCCTCCTTTTTGTAGGTACTGCTAAGATTCCTTTAAATTTCGCCTAATTAAGATGCATTGGTCGCATCTTGCGTTGTTGTGGAAGTGGAGGTGAGACAAGCCCAGCGCTCCTCACTTAACCTGCTCTCGATGGAGGTCACGACTCAGGTTATTTTTCCGCAACCCAGCCTGCTAATCAGAAGATCCTTTATTAAACCTGAATGGCTTGAGCACTCCGATTGAAGCAGAAGAGCCCTCAGCACGGGGTCCTGACCATTAACTCTGAAGGAGAATTTACTCAGCAGTGCAACATGAATAAATAATAGAAGAGCGCTTGCTGGAAATAATCCCACGGGACCACCCAGACCACGCTGGAGAAACAATAAAACACACTAACAAGCCTCATCAGCTAAACGACAAACATCGTAGATTACAGAGAATCCTTACTTTCCCCGACCAAACCACGGTGGCATCATTATGTACAATCACCGGGCCATATGGAGAATTCCATTAGGGGATAAATTGACGAGATAAGGAGTGCACCATTTGCATTTTTACCCCATAAGAAGCCCCGATAGATTAGGTGCCTGGGTGTTTTCACCAATCGCTCGCCTTATATAGATACCTCCAGCCATTACCAGCCATTGCTGCTATGACAACGCCTTTCCTATGATCCACCGTCCATTTGTTCATCACTGAGATAAGTCAGTCCAAATCACGACCAAATGAAACCCAGCAGCATGAGGTGGCACCGCGTAATACATACTAAACACAGGCTCTTTGGCCAGACCCACTGAGAGAGCTTCATTGATCTCAGCAGGACTTTTCTGCCAATGACGGTGCAGATATGCTTGGCCATTGATGGGGGGGATTACTCTGGGTTATTCTTAAATCAAACCTCCACAAAGGGAGATCTGAGCCACGCCGATGAAAAGCCACAGAGTCGAGAAGATGGGCTTCTAATAAGATAAAGCGCAAAGCCCTGATGCAGTTCAGAACTGGCCCCTGATCCTACAGACTCGAGCCTGATAAGCTGATCTTGTTTACCTGAACTTTTAGTGCCTAGGAGGATAACGTTGTTAAAGGAGGGTGCAGAATGGCTCTCACAGAGGCTCTCCTACTGAAGCCCTTTGATCTCATTGTTTGCAAATTCACATTGTTGGAGCAAACCAACTTAAGCTTTATTATATGTCTTTGAAGGCTTTCAGTCAACCAGGTCATGTCTGATGACTCACAGTACAAAGTCAGAATCACCGGCACATCGAAACGTCTGATAAAGAACCAGTGGAACAATCAGGGATCCACTTTCTGGATGTCACCAGCTCCAGGAAACTGTGCAGTGGAAAAAACCCTAAATTAACCCACTAAAATCTGTTATTTTTCAAAGATGGAGGAATGGACATGGACAGATAGGTGGATTGATGGATTTCAGGAAATATCTCGGTTCTGTTTTCAGGTGGATGATAGTGATTGTAACTGATGAATACATGGATAAAGGAAAGGATGATGGATAGATGTCTTCAAGCAGTATTTAAGTTGAATGTGAAGAAAGTGATGGATGAATATTCAGATGGATGGATGGATGTTCGGTTATTCCTTTATTAGGCTGTAAAATTTTAATATCTCAAAGCGTTTGGGATATTATTAACATCTTGTTGAGCTTTTCCAGTAAAAACAAGCCGTAAATCAACCCGAGGATGAACAGCGGCTGCGTTTTAAAAAGTGAAAGCATCAATTCCGGTTGACCAAACCTGATCCTTCCTGTCGTATCGCCGTTGAAACCGCCCATGCATAAATAAGGCCTGTTCATCTCTCGCAATATTTTGCTTTGGTCCTGATCATACTGAACACTGAATGAGAATCGAAAAATGGATTTTTTTTCCTTCTCTGAGGGTGAACCGGTCATGCGGAACAGGAACGTTGCTGAATGTAGCACAGCGGCAGGACAAATCTGGAAAGTAGGCCAGAATGTGGAGGTAGAGTGCAGACTCATTACGGCGGGGGCAGAGGCCACATCCCTGGGGGCGGAGCTACAGGTGTAATAGCTGTGTTTGCTCCAGTTTCACAGGGACACGGCATAAGAAAACCCCAAAATGATTGCATGACTAGGTAAGTAACAGCTTCATCAGACATCAGACATCTTAGACAGCATTTTCATCAACATGCATCAGATTCCATTGCATAAACA
The DNA here is from genome assembly GCA_033118015.1 of Loricariichthys derbyi. Taxonomy (NCBI): domain Eukaryota; kingdom Metazoa; phylum Chordata; class Actinopteri; order Siluriformes; family Loricariidae; genus Loricariichthys; species Loricariichthys derbyi. Next base: position 14,238 of record JAVSBU010336738.1, on the reverse strand, counting down.
CAAACAAGAGCAACAGAGCGGTTTGACAACATGCCTGCGCACAAGATAACAGCTTGCACAGAATGCTTCTAGGAAAAGTAACAAGTAGAATAATTACGTTATTATTTCTGGTAACTGCTGTTGTGTTTTCTGTGTTTATTGAATTATTACAATGTAATAAACACAATCCGTTGACGTGAATTTTGTCTGCTCGTATGGCTGTGCAGTCTTTGCAGCGGTGGAGGTGGCGCTGATAATATCTGACTGTCGGTAGTAACAAAGCAGCGTATAGAACCTCCTCTAACTGGCTACTGACGCTCTAAATTAAACCCACTTTGTACTCTGTCAGCCACAAGAATAGGCAGGACACAGTGCAGGTGAAATCCTGAAGCAGCGGGGATGAAAAATTATTATTGCAGCTCGACGGCACGACTTCTTTAAGGACGCCGTCGCTGCGAATAAGAGCTAACATAAATCCGCGGCCCTTTCACAGACTCCTTATTGTATTCTCTCTCCTCTGCCGGAGCGATGTGATTATTTTGTTTCCTTGGGAGTCTCTGACCCTGCCAATGCGCCCGTCGCCTCCCTGCCTACCTGAGCGCTAGCTAACAAACTTTCAGCTGTCGTAGCGGCTTTCAGGGAAAACGAAGCTAGTGACAGGTCGGGAATTGAGTCGCGCCGGTGCAGCGAGCGCTGCTGAGAAGTAATCTCGCACAATTAGAGGGAAAACGTCAACAAAGGGGAGCAAGGCAGACTGAACCATGCAATTATCTAAAACAAAGCTCAGCGGACGCGAGGCGAAGCTGAAACAACGGGATAAGGACGTTTAGGTTAAGGCCGAGGCACATTTATTAATAAAGCCTTCTTTAATAACACAGCATCGTCTCAAACACAACCCCAACTGAGCCCCTAGGGGTAGCTGAGATGTTCCACCTTGCCAGAGGCACCAGAATCTCAGGTTAGGTGCAGGCAGGTCTGATTTACTCCAGATCAGATCATCTGCATGCATGGCATTATCCCCATATTACAGTGTACTGACAGACTAAACCCAAAAACTGAGAAGTAGATTGAAGTAGTTACACCGACAAAAACAAACCTTGCTATCCTGCATCTCTGTCACTTTTCTGCTGGGTCTTTGGGTTTCTTGCTAATTTTTTTGTACCCTGATCCATCTAGATCAAACTGAATTGAGCTATGAAGCAACTCTTCCAAAAGAAGTTTAGAAACTTAGAATGAAACTTAGACTGAAAACTTTATCCACTTTAAGAAAAGACAATCATTTTTTGACTTCATCTCCTGCTTTTCAAGATACTTTGTCAATCTGTGAACAAGCTTTTGTATTCCCTCATTAAAAATGTTTTTGGTTGAGCTATGAGCGTCTTCATCAGACATGAATCTTCAGCATGGATCGGAATGCAACAACACAACACCTTTGTGGACGATACTTATGCGAGTTTACTCCTTTATCTGTTTGTACGCACTTCTTCATGTCAAAACACTTTCTCCATGCTGTGAAAAGTCTTTGATAAATATCGGAACCATGTGTGCCCTCGGACCATAAAAACGAATCACTGCATGCTGCTCCTCTCTTCCTCATATGGAAAGAGCTGATAAGACAGTGAACATCAGAAGTTTTAACAAAAGCATTTGACTCATTTGATCTCTGCTTGTACCACCACATACCTAGTCCTCAAGACCCAAAAATTTCAAACTCAAAGTGGAATCCTTTGTCAAGATGAGGGCAACGAACCCCAACTCTGACCCGGGATGGTGCCAATCAGACCAAAAGCAAAAGGGTGATGAATTGGGATCTACTTTATCCTCTACCATGCCCAAATTTCCTTCAGATCTAAGGGGCTGGGCTTATAATGGGCAGACCTTGGGTGCCCCACATAACCCCCCCCCCACCCTCCTTTGTGACAGCTGTGGTTCATCTTAGGAGGCCCCAAGACAACTGTGCTTGTTTAATACCCGGTTTAACGTTTGAAGCCTTTGGTAGGTTTAAGGGGTTATAATCATAAAATGTATGTGCGAATTCAGGAGAAATAGTAACAGTATTAATAACAGGAGTAATAACAGTTCAGCCCAACACTGACCCATTGCAGCGTTTTGAAGCTTGTCAGCTGCACCAGCTATTCCAGACAGCTGTGAGCATTTGTTCGGCTCGACAACAGCAACTCACTGCTGCATGTGTGATGATTTCATTCAGCGAGATTTGATACGAAAGGAGCAGGTTGGTGTAGAACAGAAAGTGGACTGTTTTCATACCACATGTTTAGCTTTAGTGATATTAGTATTAGTAGAACAAAAAATGCTGCTCCACTCATAACGGGCATCTGCTCTGCCTAAATCAGGCAGGCCATTCAAATTTTGGAGAGCTGACAGACTGATTGAACTGGAGTAACCCCGATCCAGCTCTGACTCTCAAGATGAGCGAGGACGTGAAGAGAGGACACGATGAGCACTTTTTTATACCCTCTCATTTCCAAAATGGGACGGATGAACAGTTATCTGATGCACATCTTTATGTATGCATGTATTACAGTTTTCAGGAGGTCACTGAAATTTGGTTTGTGATCTTCCAGCTGTTTGGACCTTTGGTCCGTTTCACCACCCTGTAAATCAAAGGAGCTCTCTCACCCTCCCACGCAAATGCTAATGAGTGGAAGCATAATGCTGTCAATTAGCGAAGACTGTTACCTTTTGGACCTTTTGGACACCTGGCCAACCGGATTTACCAGCAAGAATGTTTAAGCTCTCCAGTTAAAACCAGGCCTGGATGAAGATTGCAGTTGTACGTCCTTGCTAATTGGTCAAAACAACCATTTTTTTACACCAGCGATGTTAATTATCGACTGTTTTTTATCACTAAGCAGAACGGTGTAGCATCCTGAACGATGATGAATCATTCATGAATGCTGCAGCTCAGAAAGCTGTGTTTTTTTTTCCTTAGGTTCAGGCAAATAATGAGATGCTTGTTTTTGGAGAGAAATGGAACTTAATGGAGTATCACCGAGAAGCCAAAACAGATGCTCTTACTGCTGAACTTGGATAATTAATCTGACTCAATAAAAGGAATCCAATCACGGCCAGGTTACAATCTGCCCCTAATCAAGCATAGTCAGGGACTACCTTTACCCCCCCCCCCCATTTGTAGTAATAATGGTAAAGTCTGGTTTGATTGTTTTTACACTACTGTGCAAAAATCTTAGGCCACTGTTAGATTAGCTATTGTTTAACAGCGGTATAATAACCATATATAATTATCTTTCATTCTCTTTACTAGAATACAACTAAAATATACAGGAAATTTGGATACAGTATTAAAAAAAACTGAAAAGGAAATAAAAAAAAAACCCAGGTTTTTTTTAGATACAGTGAGAAGTATTTAGTGTGAGCTCCCCTTATGCTTGAAAAAAATTATCTTTTCAAAAAGTATGAATTTTTTGGGTCCAATCAATTATTCATTCACTTTTACACCTGCTTAATCTGATCCCGAGCCGAGGCAGCACAAGGCACAAGGCGGGACCCAACCCTACAACACAAAAATAAAAACTAGAATGGAATGCTGTCATGTTTCTGCCTTTCAAGACTGTGATTTTCTTTTCTGTCAGCAGGTGTCACAAGTGTTCACTCGTACTACTTTTCTGTCATTCAGACATGAATTAGACATATGTGACCCGCCGCAGCAAAACCCGGCATAAGTCGCAAATTGTACTTTTGAGTTAGAGTGAGTTAAAGTATGATAGGTGACAAAAATGCACCCCAGATCAATTTTGAGATTTTGATGGAATCTATCCATCAAATCCATTTAAACAATAAAAAATATTCTTAAACACTCAAAAAATGATTTTTTTTTTAATGATCTGCTCTGGGTAAAATAGGCCAAATACTTGAAAACAAGCGAAAATCCACTCCACTTTCACCAGCTCTGAGGACGTGCATGGTATATTCCAGTGCCCATATTTCGATGGAGACACATATACGATATTCCTTCTTGCTCTATTTTAATGAGGGGATCCCCAATTATATAATTTTCCTCCAAGAAAGTGAGATTTTATGAAGCATAAACAATCCCAAGCGTGTTTTTACATGTAGCGTCTCTACATGCACACCAGCAGAGACGGGCGCTCTGATTGGTTGAGAGGCCTCCGTGTGGTGCATTGTGGTCATGACAGCGCGAACTTTACTTTTTCTTGAAGCTTATCACTGTATCAAAGTATGTGACAAATTTCAGAGGGATTGAAAAACATTTAATGCATGTTTTCTATGGTGATTTAATTTTGAACTATAAGAAAACTTTAGGTGCCTTTTTCTCAAAATCAACTTTTAGAAAGTCTGACTGAACTCCTGAACTTCAAATGGCTGTGGAATTTTTATTTTTCAAGCTATTTTGATGAAATAAACTTCATTTTAAAGCTTATTTTGGTGCATTATGCCGAGTTTTGCCATATCGGGTCACATCTGAGACATATACAGTTAACCCCCGTAATCACGGTTCCACTATTGTGACAGCATTATGGCACAGACAAACGTGGAATAGAAAATAAATGTTTATTTACACAAATGATGTACACGTAGAACAACCGAAAACGAGACGCAAACCAAACAAACACTACAAAGAACATACATTGCTAGGCTAACTCGAAGTCGACGGGCAAGGTAAACACCGGCTGATACAACAGTAGGGAGAGGCAAAAGGCAGAGTCGAAAGGCAGGCAAAAAGGTCGATAATCCAATGACAGCAAATCCACACAAACGCCTCCCAGCGGTGTATGAAGGGAACTGCAGTTCCCTTTGGAGCTTTGTGTGACAACTATCGAGGATTCACGCAATCACAAATTTCTCTCTGGAAGGTACCTACATGTTATTCGTTTAAAAAATTCAGACATTTGCGGTTTTGTTCAGTGGAACATATGTACATACACATGTATGTACAACTTATTGGAGGCGGGCTATCAATGATTGATACGTAACGCAGTGCGAACGCACAGCCAATCCAAGTTCAACCACTTTCAGACCTGACTAGTGTAAAACAACGACTCAACCACAGACCTGATTAGTGTTGCGTACTTTGATTTCGCACTTGACTTCCTTTAGTGTGCAAAGGGCTTGCGTCTGTCACAAGCCCTTCGCACACTAAAGGAAGTCAAGGAGATGATCATGGCACGGGATCCTTATCTGGACCAGTCCATTAAGTTCACTAACAGGATTGATTCGTGCAGCAAACCCTACAAGAACTTCCTGAACTCACTGAAGAAGCAAGTGTGGCAGCTCCCTATCACCCTGTACTTCCAGCCTGCCAAGAAGACGGCCCAAAAACCTCCAGAAGATCCTGAAGAAGGGGAGGACGCATAAGGTTGGATTTACATGTACAGTAATCATCAAAATCGGTACAGTACAATACTTAAGTACTTTTCAGTTTCATAGAAATGGATGCAAAGTAAACCAGTTTAAATACAGTAAAGCTTAAATTACGACTCTGTTTTATGACCACACTAAATATGGAGTATTGGAACTAAATATGGTGGACCGGAGGGGTGATGGGGGGTTACAAGTAATCGTGAATTCTCATTATTCACATAAGGTTCTGGTCCCTAACCCGGGGGTCCACTATACATAACTCTTAAGACCTCAGCCTCGGTTGATTGGATGGATGTTAAATATTTAAAAAAATGACGACCTGTGTTTATATGGTTGTTTAGCACCGCAGGAGCCACAATAACATCAACACAATTAGTTTGTTTAGTTGAATGTCTGTAAGATGTGGATGTGAGATGTGGCCGTGAATCACTGAGGGCTTAAATTATCATTTAAAGGATGACAAACAAAATCGGTCGTCTGAAAGAGGCTGAGAACGTGCCTACTGATCCTTATGGTATTTTTACCAAAGCATGTCACAGATTTCATTAAGACACCAGGAACTTGAGGAGAATGGACGCATTTTGTCACCTTTAAGCAAGCGTCCGGTCAAAATATCTCACTCCTTATTGCTTCTCATTAGCGACTGAGCCGTATTAACGAATCCTCTGAGAAGGCAAGACGTTCCCGGTCCCCCGTTTTCACTCACGCTCACTTATGAATGTCGTTTACGTCGCTGAGTCATGTGAAAAATTCATGGCCTGAGATGTTTTACACTTTAATGGAGTCTCTCGGAAGCATATTTGTTTACAAAGAAGCCTGTTTACGACCCGATTAGCTTCCTGACAGAAATCCGTTTGCACAAATCACGTCGGGCCACTTCGCGTTCTGTTCCTGTCTCAATAAGACGAGCTCTGGATGTTAAGGCGATTAAGAAATGGAGGTGCTAGCAGCCCTGGGTCATTTGTGTTACATTAGTAAATTATTTCTTCTCCCTGTCACTCAAAATTGGACTGCATGTGAGTAAATTTATTATGGATTTAGAGAAGGGAGTGTGGCCTCTGGAAACGTCTGGAAATGAAAATGAGACAGCATTTCTACATGTTAAAGAAAAGGAGGCCTGATTTGTGAAATCTGTCCAAACATCATAATTCATACAAATTGCAAATGTTCTTACTGAGCAAAACAAAAAGGGGCAAATAACCTTTACAGTGGAATTATAATAAGTTTTTCTATTTTTCAGTGCTAAAGTGCACTTTTTTGTACTTACCCTACAGCATTTTGTATTATTTCATGCTTTTTGTATATCAATACTATGTTTAATATATTGTGCAAATGACTAATTAAATAAAAAATACAGTAACAGCAGTAATTTGCCTTGCAACCAACTTGTAAGCTCCATGCCTCCCCTAGGGGGCGCACCTCATACTTTAAGAACCCCTGATTACTCACTGTAATTACATCACATGAGGTTGCCAGATTTTTCAAAGAAACTTTCCATAGACCTCGTTGCTTGTTTCTATTGTGGGATCTGGCAACCCTCGAATTAAATGCAGCACCAGCAAAACGCACTTAAGGAGAAACTCTGGAACGTAAGTATACGCTCGAGGAAATTAAGAATTTCATTATTTGATTGTTAAAGTTTGAAGTTTACATCGCATCTTCCTATGACATTATTGGTTGTTTGTAAAGCCAGAGTTTTCCCATTAGCTGATTACTCAAGTGATCGATTTACTGCCAAAATGCGATATTTAAGTGCACGCAAACGTCTCTGTAACAATCCCAGTACAGGAGGTGTATGTTCTCTCCCCGTCACAAAAATCAAAATGCTTTAGTGAACATGAATCCTTTAGTGAGACCTTTGTGTAAGACAGCGTTATATAAGAGCATGTGTGTTTATCTGCCCTTTACTTTCAATAACAGCTTGACATGATGAAGAATGAGTCTGCAGTACATTCGATTTAGCCTCCAGTGCTTTTTTTTTAAAATTGGGGCATCATTTGTGTTTGGCGTCGTCATTAATCGAGCATCAAATCTAGCAAACGGTTCATCAATCAGCTCGTCTGAGTCTGTAATTAGACTTGTTATCCGTCTGGAACAAAGAGCCTAACGCAGTTCTATCCAGACTTTGAGCCAGTCATCACACCAAACGTCTGCTCCGGATGCTCGATGTGTTAGCTTTACAACGGCCTGATTCAACGTTCTTGTGCCAGGCTGCTGAAAGAAACGGGTTGATGTTATTGAGAACTGGAAGATGGATCCGCCAGTCTCTGGCAGAACACGGCGAGATCTCATTTGAATCGGTGAAAGGCGTTAAAGCGCCTCAGGGATGCCGTGCATGAGCTTTCGGGCGCGAGCGAAATTACAGGGTTGCCTTTTCCGATGCGGTTTCATCAGAAGCGCGCATTCATTATGAAGTAAGAGGGCGCTTTAGGTTTGAAGCGGCTTTAAGGATGGGAAGTGCTGATTTGAATGAAGATGTAAACAGACAGCAGGGTAGCTGGAGCAAAGCCAGACGGGAAAATGTCGCTGTCTTGCAGCTGCAAAGGAAAAGGCCGGCAGGTGGAGGGTGGGGCTGATGCTTTTGGAACCCATGTTCTTAATTAGGCTTTGATCAAAGCCATCCAGTTGCGTCTAACGAAGCGTAATTAGAGCTGAACGTCTGACGATGAATCGCTTGGACATAAACGTGTGGATTCGTTCGGGTTTGAAAACGTGCGTGCCAAAAATCCAGACGCACCCCGGTCCGGGCCGTGTTGCACGAGCACCGCTACCGTTATGTGCGGCTATGCTAATTTTCACACTAATCTCCACGGAGGCCTTATTGTATGTCATAATTAAAAAAGTGCTGAATGTGGCCGGACAGCCGGCTCAGGGGATCCCCCACGCCCGGTACCTCCCTGCTTCTGGCCTATCTGTAGCTGCACGGCGGGTTTAATGAGCGCATGCTCACGCGCTCCACATCGCATCGCAGGATGTTCTTATTATAACGTGGTGCAGTCTCAAAGCTCAAAGCCATTATGTAGCTCTGAAGTCAAGGAGACGGCAACAGAATTACGATGAGCAGAGAAAACCCGAGTTACACTGAAGGCAGGATAACATCGACAGCTTACCTTCGTTTATGTTCCTGTTCATCTAACCACAATTCGTAATGTGGCAGGCCACTAAGGTATCAAAAACCATTGAAACTCTTAATATTCACCTTACGATTTACAAACGTAGGACCGTGGAATCTATCTCACATGGTAGAACCGAGATAGGGCACCGATACAACAGCTGGTCACACTGGGACTCTGTTTGGACCAACTGACCTAATTCACTTGCAATATGGGGAGAACATGCAAAATTCCCACAGACACAAATCACAGAGCTTCTTTCTGCTGGATGGTGAATATTAGAAGGCTCAGGAACTTGAGGAGATCAGCAGCAGGCTAACATTAATAATCATATGCACTTTGGTAGCAGATCAGAAAGACGAGCCGGACTGAGATTGGTATTCAGGTTTTAACCAGAGGGAACAAAATATGAATTGGTCAAAAGCCTTTGATGTCAAGTTGCTGTGCATCTCTTAAGCAACAACATGAGCCCTAGGTGAGAAACTCAGAAGGCCAACGAAGATACAGTGCGGATTCATTCCATAAAAGATAAAATGCAGTAAAAGCATTCCGTTTCTTCCTCCTCCTGCTCTGGATGTCATGGCGCTTTAACAAATGATCTTTACTCTCGTTTACGATTACTCAAATAGAAACTGCTTTAATGCAACACTCTGGGATAAGGCGGTTTAATAAACGCTGCCTCAAAATGAAATCACAAGTCCATTTGTTGGCTGACTTGCATCATCTTTGATTTTGCTGAACGAAGATGAGCAATGGCAACAGCTGTTCGGATTCTTCAAGCCGCAACCAGACCTCTCTGTCTAAAAATGATTCGGCAGGTGTTTGGGAGCTGGTCCGGCATTTCAGAATCCCAGTTTCAATTCACAGTGGCATCTGAATGATGAGAATCTGGTAAGTGGTTCGATCCATGGATTCCAGCCTCATCTACCCAACCCTGCTGTGGACTGGCATCAAGTTCAGGACTGCCCCGTGTTCTCCAGCGATTGACGCTTGGTCCTCCTTGACCCTAACCTCTAGGAGAGTTTCCCAACCCTGGTCCTGGAGGCACACTTGCTCCAGGACCAGGTTTGGGAAACACTGCTCTAGGAAAAGCGAGCAAACTTCTCATTTTGAGGGTTACTGCCTGGCATGTGCATGTTCTCCAAATGTCTGTGTGGGTTCTCCTCAGGTTCTATGGTTTCCTCCTATGAAAGGTATCAGACCAACTGGCAGCTGTTCCAGTGTGAGTGTGTACGCGCCAACAACCTGCCTAGGGTTGGTACCCATCTATGCCACCCTCTCAGCTTTCTCTTGCCCTCATCATTTCCTTTGTCCTACACTCTAAGTTATGGTTTACCACTTTATCAGAAAAAATCCACGGCGCCTCTTGGGTGCGATGAAAATTTCATGCGCTGGGACTTTTACTTTTACAGAATTTACCACCATAACCTGCAGAGGCTTTATGGCCAAAATACCCCAGGGGGAAATATAAAGCTATAAAAGAATAAGAAAGCAGCTTCTGGAAGATCTTATTGTTATGACAATAAATACAGTTTGGGTAAAGCTTATATGGCTGTACAATAAAAAATACACAACTGGTTTATCAATCTTACGACACTCCATTAAGACGCACAACTTAAGGTCGTAGAAAATAATGTAGGAGTAGGAACAGGTTGAGTAAATGGCTCTTATATCTCATAATACATGTGTATTGTGCCAGCACGGACAGTACCCATAATGCCCTAGGGCTTGTTGCATCAGTGTGTAGCGGTTATTGTTGCGTTGGCACGCGTGCTATGTTGTTATGGCGTAAGAATGTAGTCTCCCTCACATGGTGCTCTAAAGAGCAAATGACTCAGCTGTGAGAAACAAAGCCCAGAATCGAGCACTTCAACCCAGAGCCTGTGAGGGACGTCAGCCATGCTGGAATTCTACCAGTTCCACCAGTACTGTAAGCTTCCAGATCCCAGCAGGGAGTCTGGTTAAATGGTGTTAACGCTCTGAAAATGCAGATCAAGCCAATAAGTGAGGAATCAAACCAAACTAGCTGTTTGGAGATAGACGAGACCCTTCCCCATTATTAGGATTTATTTCAGGTCACAGAGCCAAAGCTGTTTAAAGCATTTGCCAAGACAGGGTTAAAGAAGCACAGCTGAGATCTTAGAGAAGGGCATCCCAAAAATCTAGCAGGCATCTGGCAGCATGGTGGTACAACAGGTTGATTTAGGATTTCCTAAAAAAGATAGTGATGCCCCATGACAGGCACGGTGTTTGTGTGCAACCAACGTTTCTTCTGCAGCCCACGTAGAACGGGAGTAAAATGCTAATCAGGTTTATTCTTCCAATAAATAAGACCTTTTAGTTTCAGTTTCTGGTCCAGGAGGAACTCGTAAGGGTTCCATGTAGCCCTTGTGGAAGGTTATTTGAAGAGGCCTGTTTGGGATTTTGAGAAATTACTCTTGGTTTGTAGGAGGGTTTATGTCTTTCAGAGGGGTTTCATCTAGCATTTAAGGAGCTCTAGAGGCCCCTAAAGCTTCTAAGCAGAACATTTCCACACGAACATTCAGCAGATTAGAAGATCTGTGCAAATAAGTACAAATAATATATTAATCACAACCAGAAACGGTTCTTATAAATCTCTTAAAATCCCCATAAAATGGTTCCTAGCATTTAATGGTGCCCTGTAGAACCAAGTCAGAGGACCGAGATGAGACGGTTAAATATGATCATTCATTATATATCATATATATTATTTCTGTATTTACATTCAGGTTTATAACAGATTTTGAGCAGGTAAAAAGTGTAATCTTTAAAAAAAATGTGTTCATTGATTGGATGCTGAACGAGAAGAGCATTAACTTGATTGATGATCAATAACGATAAAAAAGTTCAGTTTATAATTAACATTACCTCATACAGATTAATTAAAACAATTTACGGGTCCACCTCATTCCCGAGACCAAGATCGCTTGTTTATAGTCTGGAAAAACCCTTTCAACCCCTATATAAAAAACTTCATCTAGACAATCAGAACCTAAGAACTTGTAGTTTCATCCATCACCATGTAGAATTCTTTTTAAGGTCCTTTTAAAAAAGAGCTTCCAAAGCAGGAGCTACTAAAAACATTTTAGAGATGCAGCATAGGAACCTTATATCGTCTAAAAGGTTAATATCTTTGAGCACTTTAGGTTCTACCTGGAATGATGCTCTTTTTCATCTCCAAGCTGAAAGGCTCTACAGAAAGCTTTAACATAAAGCCTTACCAAGATAAAAAAAAAACAGTGGATAAAAAGAAGCACTCCAAGGTGCAAATTATACAGTTTTATCCATTACAGAGTTCCTTTAGAACGACTGGATATATTTAGCAATTCATGGATTTTTTATGGTTGTTGCTCATGAATAGAAACCTGCCAGAATAAACAGTTTGAGCCAAGCCTCTGAGAGGCACGCTGGGTTTAAATAAGTGTTAGGTAGCTCAACCTGCAAATTCGCTCTTTTACTGTATTTAAAAAGGGTTCCTAAATGATTCTTCAATTTAGAGCTCCAGGGAAACCCTTAAAACTTTAAAACGTGGTATGAAAGAAGCCTTTTGGGGTACAAAGTATATTTTCCATCCATCACAGAGCTCCTTAATTATAACTGGCTCCAGGAGGACTTTCAAACAAGCTTGTAAGAGGAACCCATTTAGAATTTATTCAGGGTTTAAGAGAAGGTGAAATAAAACATTTGGAGAAGCCGTGATTCTGGACTCCTACCTCTACAGATCCAGGAGATATGAGGATACGATTCATTGGTGAGAATGGAGGCAGGAACCTGAGCAGGTGAAGGAGAAGGTTGGCATGCAGAACAGAGACATAACAGCTTGTTTGGACCAGGAGAGTTCCAAACGCCTACCTAACATTCATTCATAACAAAAACACGGCCTAATAAATATTACAAACCAGCTCTCGTTTGTTGTTACCACTTTAGCTAAAGTGCGGTAAACGGTCACGTTCAGTGGTAAACCTTTTTTGAAGCGGTGATCTGGGTTAGCTTTATAACTATGGATTAGACCTTGATTTTGAAAAACAGGCCTTCAGCTTCTTTGGGTTTATTCTTTAGCTCGGCTCATTGACACTGTAAGAAATAAGCTCCTTGAATTCTTTACCTTTTTTGTCATTTCAAAGTTTTAGAAGTGACGTTACGCACTTACTGATCGATCCACCTGAGAATGAGAACGTGTGTTGGCCATGGAATTAAATAACATTCTTAGCACATAACTTGTATGAGAACCATCAGTAACAATAACAATAGATCTGTGCTCAATAGAACTTCTGAGGTAGGGCTTTATGTTCTTCAACCTTAAAACCAACAACAGAGAGACATTGTAAGGGAAAATGTTAACCATAAGGCTGAAACACCCTGCACTTCCTCATCCTAAACATCTGGACATCCTGGGACAGGGCTAATAAAACCAACATAAGGATTTCACCCTGTAAAAGTCACTGCGGCGTCGCTGGTGCTTTGTTTATTGGAGTGTATTCAACTCTGCGGTGTAAATCCTTCAAATTTGGATATGACGACCACATTATCTCTGCAGGTGAACCCAGCAGGTTCTCACTAATCCTGAGCCTCTGACAGAATTCTAATTGTAATCACGGTCTGGTCGTTGGAGAATAAATCAAACAGGACCCATTAAACCCGACGGCTTAAAGACGCCTGATTAGGGAGCACGGAGGCTCTTTAGGGTGCAAACGTGCCAAACATGAAATTGACACAATTATCTCCCAAGCACATCACGTGGTGCTGAAGGTGGCTCTGTATTGGAGCAAAAGTTTGAGGGCCTGTGGCTGGATTCGTTAATTAGAGGAAGTAAAGGTGAAGGAAACACTACAGTAGGTAAATTAATAAAATGAAAAGACAACTGTAAGATCAAAGATATATAACGGGTTGCTTTGATGTGGCATTTGGGAACATTAGAGGGGGAAATGTTTAAAGGTGTAACTATCTGTGATGCAGGTCGTTGACCAAAACTGACGTTGATTGAACTTCGCATATGGTCTTGTAAATATAAAGGGTCTGAGTGGAAGCCTAAACTATTAGATTCCCAATAATTACAGAAAGCACAGTAACGTAACTCTTGCGATGCTATGCAGGTGAAAGCCGTAACATTTCAGGACATCAGCATGGACCTGGAACTTTTCTGGGACTCAACAACTGAATGGGAACCAGTTTATATAGGACAAATAAAGGAGTTGCAATAGGACAGGTGCTCACTTCCAAACAGCGGAATAGTGGAAAGTCATCCGCAAAAACGCTTATACCTAAAAAAGTCCCTAAACACATCAACCGAGTCCAAATGAGAACTAAAGTAAGCAAAGTTCAGAAACACAGTGTCTTTAGACTCCTCAATGCCTCTGGGTCACGCCGCCTTAGTTGGAATTTTGGGGCTCCTTGAGGATCAGGGGACTGGGTCGGCCCAGAGTGGGGGTGCCCCCGCAATACAGATCACGTTATGTTGTTATTCAGTTTACAGTGCCTGTACTCAAGTAACTTAGGCAAACCAGCCACTATGGGTCACTATCCAGTGTATCTTTTGTGCCGGTCCCAAGCCCGGGCGAGGGTTGTGTCTGGAAGGGCATCCGACGTAAAACACTTTGCCAAAACTAACATGCGAGTTCATCTAATCGACGTCACCGTTAGTCGAAGACCATGAGGAGGGAAATGAGTGAGGAGACAAGAAGAGAGAAGAAAGTCAAGAGTGTAGGACTGAGGGTGGAAACTCTGCAGTTGCCAGGAAGGGGACGGGGAGGAGGATCAGGGA
>JAVSBU010336730.1:0-10887 GCA_033118015.1 Loricariichthys derbyi | reverse complement strand
CAGGTTTTGCAGGAACACTCCAGGATACAATTCGGACATTTCGGTAAGCCAAATCTCGGTTAACTCGGCCGCAACCGTGTATGTGTGAACTAGGCATTAGGTCTATATTCTACCAGCATATCAGTAATTTTTGTAGGACCTTGTTCATCTAGTGATAAACACGAAGCAGTATTTTGAAATCTGTTCTAAAACTTACTGGAAGCCAGTGTAATGATCTGAGTATTGGGGATATATGTTCATATCTCCTTGATTTTGTTAGTACTCTGGCAGCAGCATTTTGAATGAGCTGGAGCTGTCTCAATAATTTTGGGAGGAGGTAAGTTAAAATGTGGTTACAGCAGTTTACTTACTCACCAATTGTTGTTCTCTCTTTACATTTTTTAGTCCAATTTATCCTGGTCAGGCTTGTCGGGGCCTCTGAGACCTATGTCTCGTATCCACAGGGCACACGTGAGCAAGTACTAAACATAGTGCCACTCCATTGCTCAGTTGTTTAGGTTTAACTGTGGCAGTGCCAGAGGATGTTTACACCAAAATTTGATTTGTCAACTTTCTCAAAGTTGCCTCTACAAGTTCCTTCCAGGATATGCTCAGGACCCACAGAGACTCTTGACAGAACTGCAACTGCTATCTGAATGGAACATGTGGCTAATGTTTGGTGACTTTTTAGCTCAATTTTCATCCTTCAGTTTCTTCTTCTCAGAAAAAGAGTTGTTGATGCTCATCAGGCTGTAAAATGTTACAAAACCATCTATAAAGTGTTTGGACTCCACCAATCCACAGTCAGACAGATTGTGTACAAATTTCAAGACCATTGTTACCCTCCCAGGAGTGGTCGACCAATAAAGATCACTCCAAGAGCACGGCGTGTAATAGTTGGTGAGGTCACAAAGGACTCCAGGGTAACTTCCAAGCAACTGAAGGCCTCTCTAACATTGGCTAATGTTAATGTTCATGAGTCCACCATCAGAAGAACACTGAACAACAATGGTGTGCATGGCAGGGTTGGTGCTCGTCTGCGGTTTGCTAAGGGTCACGTGGACAAGCCAGAAGGCTATTGGAAGAATGTTTTGTGGACGGATGAGACCAAAATAGAACGTTTTGGTTTAAAAGAAAGAGTTATGTTTGGAGAAAGGGAAAAAATGCATTTCAGCATAAAAACCTTCCATCTGTAAAACATGGTGGTAGTAGTATCTTGGTTTTAGACCTGTTTTGCTGCATCTGGGCCAGGATGGCTTGCCATCATTGATGAAACAATTAATTCTGAATTATATCAGATAATTCTAAAGGAAGATGTCAGGACATCTGTCCATGAACTGAATCGCAAGAGAAGGTGAGTCATGCAACAAGACAATGACTCTAAGCACACAAGTCATTCTATCAAAGAATGGTTAAAGAAGAATAAAGTTAATGTTTTGGGATGGGCAAGTCAAAGTCCTGACCTTAAACCAATTGAAATGTTGTGGAATTTCCTCAAGCTGTAATGAAGCTCGCTGTGGCATGATTTGCTGCTAGAGGACTGAGGCAGTGATCAGGATGTAGTTTGGGTGAGAGTATAATTCCCTGCATGCAACTGTCATGCAGCACTCAGGACAGCTAATCAGGGCTAATAAGCGGCCTCTGGTTCTAGGGCTTTATAAGCCAGCTCCCAGTAGTGCCTCTCGTCATGATGGATGAGACCAATATATAATTTTTTGGTTTAAAGGAAAGGCGTGAGGTTTGGCAGAAAGGAAAATACTGCATTTCAGTATAAGAACCTTATGCCATCTGTGAAACATGGTGGTGGTAGTATCAAGGTGTGGGCCTGTTTTGCTGCATCTGGGCCAGGATGGCTTGCCATCATTGATGGAACAATTAAAAATGTCAGGACATCTGTCCATGAACTGAATCTCAAGAGAAGGTGGGTCATGCAGCAAGACAATGACTCTAAGCACATGAGTCATTCTACTAAAGAATGGTTAAAGAAGAATAAATTTAATGTTTTGGGATGGCCAAGTCAAAGCCCAGACCTTAATCCAATCAAAATGTTGTGACCTGTTAGGACATGAAGCGAGCAATTAATATGAGGAAACCCACCAACATCTCAGGGTTGAAGCTGTTCAGTACAGAGGAATGGGCTAAAATTCCTCCAACTTGGTGGGCAGGACTGATGAACAGTTACCTGAAATGTTTAGTTACAGTT
Source organism: Loricariichthys derbyi (assembly GCA_033118015.1). Taxonomy (NCBI): domain Eukaryota; kingdom Metazoa; phylum Chordata; class Actinopteri; order Siluriformes; family Loricariidae; genus Loricariichthys; species Loricariichthys derbyi. The sequence goes on along the minus strand of JAVSBU010336730.1, from coordinate 8,705 downwards.
GTTGCTGCACAGGGGGGTCATACCAGGTACTGAAAGCAAAGGTTCACATACTTTTGCCACTCACTAATATGTAATATTGGATCGTTTTCCTCAAATAATAAATGACCAAGTACAATATTTATGTCTCTTTTGTTTAACTAGGTTCTCTTTATCTACTTTTAGGACTTGTGTGAAAATCTGATGATGTTTTAGGTCGTATTTATACAGAAATACAGACAATTCTAAAGGATTCACAAACTTTCAAGCACCACTATGTATACAGCCAAATGTCTGAGCCCCCTACTGAGAATTTCTTCAAATTAAACACAATGTATTTCCTTTCAAATAATTTAAACGGCATAACGATTTGAGTGAAAAACTGAATATTTGAAAAAAATTACAAATATTTCAGAATGCACTCAAGCTGGCATGGACTCCTGATAAATCTGATGGGATCTGATAATCCATTTGATCCCAGCATGCTTTCGGAATATTCCAAAACGCATCTTGTGATGTTACTGAATGCTTGGATTCTACTTCATTCATGTGCCCCCATAAATGATACATGGGATTTAGGTCAAGTAACTGTGGAGGAAAGTCCATGGCACTCAGCACTCCTTGATCTTCTGTGGTTGTTGCAAATATTTGAGTTGTGTTTTGGGTCGTTATCCTGCTGCAGCATGAATCCTTTTCAACAAATATCCAGTCAAGCAGTTTCAATAGTTATCTCAGACATTTGACTTCCTCTGTATATATGATAGATATGCATTTGGATCATTAAACACCACTGCATACCATAAATAAATTCTACCCTATCACATTGCTCTAACTGTTAAAGCACAAACCAAACCACTTTTCACCTGCAAACATACATAAACACGTTATAAGACAAATGTGCATAATGAATACACACTGGTTGGATCTGTTCTTTGCATGTCTCATTAGTCTCACTTTTAACCTGCAAGTCGAACTTTCACTACAGGTCGAGACTGTGAACAAGTAGAGTCACAGTCACTAATGGACCCAAAAATTGTGATAAACAACCATTAATCCACCTGCCACTGTTAAACACAAAAGAGACTGGATTTCTTGTGCAGAGACAGTATGTGCAACTCTGTGACGCTTGACATTTAAGCAGGAGGTAAAAGTGCTCCTAAGTGTTTTTCCTAAACATCAGACGTGTAATTATCAGATGGGCGCTTGTTGCTCCTGCACTAGTACAGCATGACACACAGCTTACATAGGTCTTAAGTCAAAGAAGCTAGTTTGGTTTGGCATTTATAGATTACTTAAAGTGTAACGGTATATTAAATGCACAAGGAAGAAATAAGAGCAGCAGAGTAGATGATGCAAAATAGAAAATCTGAGGTGTGAGCCTTCACAGGGCTTTCTGTTAGGGTAAAACTAGCAGACCGTTTTTTTTTTGCGGTGGATTAAATATTTCAGCTTAAGCTAACAATGTAGCATTTTGATACTGTAATGGACAGACTAAAAAATGTGATAAGATATACATTGCTTTTGTATTTTGGCATATTAGTTCCAGCAGCCTCTGCAGATCTCTCATGCAATTTATTATGTCTAGCACAGATATGATTGATAAGCTACAAATTAGTATTTGGAACTGAAATATTTGCAACCAGGCTAAAAATTACATACTGGTGGGTTATCATTTTCTGGATGAGAGAGTAAATTCAAGCAGATTAATAGAGCTAAACATTTCAGCTACCTTGGTTTCAGCAGTGCCTTTCTCAAGTATTGTCTCCATAGGCATTTGAATAGAGAGCAAGTGAGGAAGAGTTTTCTTTCTTTCTATTCTAAAGGTTCCTTCATATAATTTACTGTTTCGTAATTACTTGAATTGTGCACATATAGGCTCAAGTGTTTTGCCAACAAATGTGCAAGCTGATTCACCAAGAGGCTCTATACTGAGTCTTGCTAACGAACTTAATCACATCACTGTAATCTGTCTTAATTAACATGCAATTTGGATCCAAATATAATAATTGTCAATGCAAATGCATTCATTTTGCATTTGTAGTCTGATTTGCTAGATTTTTGCATCATTTCAGGACTGTATGTGTAAATTAATCAGAAAGGCAGGTATTGTCAGGGTGGGGACGAGTGTGCAGAGGACCCAAGTGCAGAGTGAGGGGAGGAGGGCATGGTGGGCAGTGCAGTCGGCAAAAGTGCTGTCCTTGCATGACGACGAGTACCTCAGAGGACTGTCCCTCCTCCTCCCACTTGTTTCTCTCTACGAGGGGATACCATTCCCGGCTGTCCCTAAAACCTAGCGCAACGGGCCACCAGGGGGTGAACGGACAGGTAGGTGGCACGAGAGCTGTCATTCCCTGAGAGGGGTTACCACAGGGATGACCCCTACCACTGACCCTCTACAAAGGCCTAGAGACTCACAGAAGTGAATGTAAGCTGATGGTTGGACGGCGTTAATGCCGAGGAATAAGGACAAGGAATATTGCAGTGAGGTGCCTTTATATAGCCCTAGGAACAGGTCCCTCATCAGCTTTGATTAGCACTGGATATACTGGGTGACTGTTGTGTGCTCCCCTCCCCCGCTGAACTACGTCCTGAACACTGCCTCGGCCCTCTAGTGGCAGTGGACCTCCTAACAGGTATAAATTTGATGTATGTTCCATAGCATGGCTACAGTTACTCAGCAATGTCTCTGAGCTGTTGACGTTATATTGGTTATACAATATATTATACAATGCATTTCAGGTTTCCGCCCACATTCCAAAGGCATGCAGCTTTAAAAAAAATCTGCATCAAAATGTGTCCTGCAGACTGGAGTCCTGTGTAGGATTGGTTCAGGCATAGGGCTCTGCACTGCAGAATAGGCCATGGCCCCGTTACTCTGAGTTAGATTAATTGGGTCTCAAAGGTTTGTTAGAGGTCTTACTCCTACATAATATCGCTATTTGTCCTGTTGCTGGCCAAGTTATATTCATTAGAGTCCAGCAGAAATTTAATCCATAAGTTGTTATATCTGCATTTACATACTGTTATATTCATTGTGTAACTATTTTTCACAATGTGGATGTTTCATTGACTGGACGTAACAGCATAGCAATAGAAGTGTTTTCACTTTCACACATATAGTAATTAATTTAATGTACTGGTAATGTACATGTCCCAGTTTAGTCTGAGCTGTGTCCTAAATGGTTACTAGCATAGCAATATTTTTGTGCATACTTTGGTCATAAACAATTATTTGATTAACCAAAACAATTGTTAGGTTTGTGAGCAAAATGGTTCTTTAACATGTTTACTTATTATTCTGCCCTACAAAGCCTAAGTGCAGTAACTACGCAAAGGGTAAAACTGAGACAAAAGGTCTTAAAGTTTTTTAATCAGCCTGCCAAATTGGTTATAGGTATTATGGGTGACACTGCACAAACAAACAAAGCAAAACTGATCTCTGAAACCTTGTCTGAAGATAAAACAGATATCAAGGAGCTAATTTTTAGTTATAACTCAATTTCGACCAAAAATGTAGTTACAAAGTTGCCTTTGCACGGCAGTATTGTTTAGCACTTTTGTTGAATTTTAACATATTTTTGTCACTCATGTCTGTGCTGTTTGCATGTTCTCTTTTGTTGTTTATCTTAGTGACCAAGAACAATTAACTAATTATTTCCATCTTAGTAAAATCCAAACTTTTTCTATAATTTAGATTTGTGGAGCTCCCTGTACTCAATGTTTGAGTTTGACCAGTGTGCTACATAGTTCAGCTAGCTGTATAGCGGCCTAGAATGCTGTAGGGCAGGAAATATACTACTGGAAACTAGGTAGAAGTAATATTGAAATATTGAAAGTCAAATTAGATATAGTAGGATGGTGGTTAACTGCTTAGGCAGATACTGTACATCGTTAGTTAGATAGATAGGTAGGCAGACAGACAGAAAAACAGATAGACATATAGATAGAAGATGCTGCCAGTTAGTTTTATAATTAGTTTTGCATGGGCACCAAGACAGCGATAGCTGCCTAATAAAGCATGCTGTTTTCTCCTCTTAGTCTGCAGGCTTTGGAGGGGAACGCACATACAAAATACACAATGCATAATGTAAAATGAGCTGAGCACAGTCAAAACTGGAGCAGTGCACATAAGAAATGAAAGAGCAGTCAATTGTAAGGGACATGCACATGCAGAGGCTGAATCCTTGCTTTTGTCAGGTCCTGCTGTGCTATGAGTGATGTGATTTTCCTGACCCCTTAAATGATCAGAGCTGTCAGACTTATTTATTTCCAACAGAACTTACTGTGGAATACTATAAGTTTGCTGAAGGAGCATTTTATGACCGAAACCAGTCAGAAAACGCTTCAGTGACTTGGACATGATTGCTGTGGACAGCAGACCCTTTGATGTGAGGTTAATCCCAATATCTGTTTTTACCTTCTGCTGGAAGGATGGACACACACTTCCCCATGATCAGCCACAGAGTCTTAGACAGGCTCCTTTGCTCCCTTAGCAATGCGTGCAGAATAGCGATGTATCCAGAAATCAGTTCGAAAAGTAAATGTGTGTTTACAAACCAGGTTGTCTTGGCTGTATCAATAATTCATTCATTCATTATCTTAGCTGCTTGATTCTAGTCAGTGTGGTGGGAAAGTCGGTGCCTAGCTGGCAGCACAGGGTGAAAGACAGGAACAATCTAGACAGGGTACCAATCCTTTGTAGGGCACGTACACACACACACACACACACACACACACACACACACACACACACACACACACACACACACACACACATGCACACTCAAACACTAGGGGCACATTGAAAACACTATTTAACCTAACACATATGGCTTTAGAATATGGAAGGAAACCATAGCACCTGGAGAAAACTCACGTGGACACAGGGAGGACATACAAACTCCCCACAGATGGAGCCCAGGGTCGGGATCATGTCAGGGTTCTCAGAGCTGTGAGGCGATAGTAGTAACCACTGCACCACTGTGCCACCCATATCAATATTTGTTTATGGTAAAAGCAAAACACATGCATATGCTGAGGTGGTGATTACTTAGCAATACAAGCTCATTAACTCAGTGGAGTGTGCAAGTGTGCCATAGATTAGAAATCAGAAATGGTAAAGTCCAAGTAAATGTCATTTTATATTCTCCAGATAATATTTTTGAGGTTATAACATACAACCTCAAATATTTGTTACACAATTAAGATTTAAGTGGCATTTGTGACTGTATCTCCATACTGTAGTGCTTGACAAAGGTTTGCAAAGTAATCATTTGCCCAGCTAATGTAGATTACAGTTCTTGATGCAGTGCCATCTGAGGGATCAGGTCTCAGGGGTTCAGCTCAGGTTTGCACTTATGTTAGGTTTATCTTTAATGCACTGACATTCTTCCAATATGTTTTTGAGTCGTTTACATTATGCACTGTAGAGGGAGAAATATGTCAAGCCCTTTCAATCTTTCTTTGAGATACATAGTTTTCTAAACACTTTTTTTCATGCCGGAAATGACCCGCAAGTTGTATGAGTCCTCGCGGGACGTGGCCAATGGCGTCGGCTGGTTGGGTTCTCGGACGGCACTCCGTGCTAGGGGATCCGACCGAAGCTCCCACCAGCTGTCCAACCGGAGAAGTGCCTCCTGGCCACTGGGGAACCTTGCCTGTCCCTACACTGCCTGGACAGCCTGTCATACCTCTGGGCTCCAGCCCGTACTCCACCTGCCCTCTACCAAGAGCAGGTGGTACCTTCTTCCCTCAATACTCGTCAGCCGGGAATGGGACGTGCCTTGCCAACAGCTGTCATGCTGTTAGAGAACACACATACATCCAGATTAATCTCAATGCATCCCTAGCTCCACCGTAGCACGCCACTGCAGAGAGATCGGAGTTCGAGTGGCGTACAATCCCACGTGAAGGCAAACCGCCACAATGCCAGCTCAAACTCTCGATCCTCTGCAGACTCTTTATAACACTTGAAACAGCTGATCTCAATTAGCAGAGTGCTACGGTGCCGTGCCGCCAGAGGGCAATAAATCCCTCTTACCATGGCGCGGCCACCGAGACACGAGGAAGACTGTCTCGAAAACCCCAAAGACAGCCTCTTTGTGACAGAAATCACATCATTACTTTAGTTTTTGTATTGTTTGTGTATTGTAGGATGTATATTAACAAATTAAATGAAGTTGACCAGAGAACCATTAAACCATTAAATATCGTTGAGTTCATGCTGTCTGTACATCAGTACATAAAGCACTCTGCCTCACAACTTGGTGATCCTTACCTGGCTCATGGCAACTATCTAGGGTAGATGGCTTGATTCCACTTTGTGTCTTCTGCTGTTTAGCAGCTGGGTCATGGTTAAGACCAACTTCATGCTGTTACAAGTCAGACAGTCTGCCATGAACAACCAAAAACTCTATGACAAATCACACAGATTGCATAGTATTTATTACCAAGGAAGTGACTGACCCACAGGTACCCCATCTGCCATTGAAATCTATATTTCACAACCCTATACATTTTGGTGGCGGACTTGCATCGGAAAACTTTTTTAGAAAACACACAAAAATAATTTCTAACTAGGGCAACGATGACATTGACACGCAGTCATAATCAGAGCTAGCCTGTCTCTGTCCTTTTCAACTGATTTTGAGCTTATTCATTTGTTCTTTGATCTTATTCACTATTATGTTATTCATACAATTGGAGTGATGATCTACTATGAAACAATACATAAGAAAATACAGGAAAAATAATGTCCCCTGACAATATGAGTCATCCTATTATATTTCAATGTGGTAGAATTCTATATTATAAGGGATGGATGGCACCGTAGACATGCCCTAGTAATCAAATGACAGGTGCAGAGCTAGTAAAGGAGCAATTAAATGAACCGACTTGTTGGAAACGTGGAGTCCTCAGACAAGGTCACTGAGCTCTACATGATACCCAGTTGTACTGCCAGTAAAATAGTCAAACCTACTTATTCCAATGGATGTTTACACCATGCATTGTGTTTTGCTCTTAGTTTATCCATGTAATAATTGAAAAATACCTGGGTAGATACTGAATTGAATGTTTTAAGATGCAAAGTTGAACTCTTCATCTAAAGTATTAATATTTTTGTTAATTAGACTATAAGCTAGCTAACGTTGGAATTTTATTGCAGTTAGATTTAAAAGGCAACTAAACAATGCAACAGCTGATGTGTGTGTGTGAGAGAGAGAGAGAGAGAGAGAGAGAGAGAGAGAGAGAGAGAGAGAGAGAGAGAGCGATATGAAGAGCTTGAGAGACCAAGTAGGTAAACAGGTGTGAGGTGCAGGAGGACTCATGGGATGGATGGTGCATCAAGTGCTGCATCTAATTTGTTACTATAATACTGATTGGTCATTTAGATTCAATCAGATTCAAATCGGATATCAGTGTATCCTGGGTTGCACATGCATTTCTTGTGGCCTTATCCCGATACAAGCCTTTTAACTCAAGACACATGAAACAACCTAATATAAACAGGGTCTATCTTCCTCAGCCTCTTTTCCTCATGCTCTCTTCCTAGCCCTCTATTCTGCACTCAAACACTAGCTAAGTCATCATATTATGAACTACTGCCCATCATCCATAGAATAAAAACTGTTCCTTAATGGCTTTTTGTTGCTAAACAACATTTGTGAGTTGGTCAAGATAAATGAAAGAAAGAGTCCAATTTAATGTCATTCTTTTAAGTTTAATAGCTTGCAGAAAACAAAACTGTGGTAAATGTAACTAGTAATGTTTATAGCTGCTTTAAAATAAATGACTATAATGGTTTACAACATTCCAGGAAAATGTGTCTGTTAACAAAAACAAAACCTTCGGTAGTTGCCACTGCATATAAAGAAAAAAAATATTACAGGGTGTGCAGATACAGGAAAATAGTCAAACCCTGCGTGCTGATGGCCCTCACAAGAAGCATCACACTACCCTTTTGTTAATTAAGTTCCTTTAACAGCACACCATATTGTGCTTTATACTTTACTTAACTCCTCTCTGTATTAAGGCAGTTCAATTCCAGTTTACTTGTGCAACACATTTGCAATGCAATAGATGCCTTCAGAGAAAAAGGCTTCCCAAATGAGCAATCCAGAGGTGACAGTGACAGTAAAAAGCTCCCTGAGACTGCATAAGGAGCAAAAGGTTTAACCATTTAACCAGGTGGTCTTTATTTTTTGTCTGAAAAATCTGAAGATGTTTTAGGTCATATTTATGTAGAAATATAGAAAATTCTAAACTATAAAGTAGGTGAACTATGAACTAGAGATACTAAACTGCCTACAACCATGTTTGACATTGAACTTGTACTGATGAAATATGTGTATTGATGTTCCTGTCATGAATATACATGTGTGCTGATGTGACATTAAATATATAAACCAAACAAACTTGTAAATAAGTAAAGGTTTCATCACATCATAAAAACATCATAGATTATCAAGGGAAACCTAATGGTTGACACATTTTTATGCAAAACTGCTCAAATTCCTACCACTGAGTTATATTTTTTATTTTAATTACTTTAATGTTAAAGCTATAAAGTATCTTAATGTTACATGTGATATCCATTTGTAACTTACTTGATCAGTTTGAAATCGGCATCACTAATCATCTGTCGCATGCATATACAGTAATACCTCGCCACTTCGCGCTTCAGCTATTGCGGCTTCACTCTTTCGTGGGTTTTTATAAGATATTAATGG
>JAVSBU010336720.1:0-10887 GCA_033118015.1 Loricariichthys derbyi | reverse complement strand
ATATATAAATGTTTTTTTTTTGTTTTTATGTCAGCTGTCCATACCATACAGGGATGTTAAACAGAAATAGGGCTACGCTCTCTAACCGGCTGACACAAACTTTCTCTATAAAGACTTTACTAGACGTTAGAGCGAAGGTAGCCTGTAAAACTACAATCCCATAATGCAGTTCGCGCCCTCCTGCGGTGCAGCGAGGCGCTGAGAGCCAGGTTTAAATCAAAGCCCCGCAGAAGCGCGTGCGTATGAGTGTATGCGCGCGCTCGCTTCTTCTCCAGCCGGTCCGGAGCGGAGCTGCAGGCGCGTCTCTGAAATCTCCACCTTCCTTCCTCTGGTTTTTTTTTGGATCCTCAGAGCTGGAAGGGGCGAAGAAAAACCGGCGGCCAGGAGGAAAGTAAGGCAACAACAACCACGAGAAGAAGAAGCAGAAGATGCGGACGGTGTTTTAGACTTTTGGCTTTGTGGAACTCTCTGATCGGAAAAAGTTCGGATTCGAGAAAAATCGAAGGTTTTTCTTGTACAAAAGCGGTCGAACGGAAACTTTGTGCAAAGGATTAAGGATGAAAGAATCGCCTGAACTTTTTTTCCTCCTGTTTGTGCGCCTTTAATAAGGAGGTACAGAGACGGATTTTCACTGCACACAGGTAACAGCAGAAGGGCGAGCAGATTAAAGAGACTTTCCTAAAATCTCAAACACTTTGGATCCACCATAAGACTTTCTGTGGATTTTTAATAAGCGCGCACGTTTGTGACCTGTTTAACTTTTCTTACTCTCAGAGGAAATCTGAACAAAAACAGAAAACGTTTGTGGATTGTTTTTCTCTTGTTAAAGCAAAGCGCGAGTCGGAAATACGTGAAGTCATTCAGCATCAAACTTATCAACTGTTTGCTCCAAAGTAACTGAACCAGGTGAGACTTCGACTACATGTTTTAATCTCTAGCTCCCTTTAAAAACCTCCAGTTAACCCCAAATCATTTTTATCTGTTTAATGCTCACCCTAAATCATTTGATCTCTGTTTAATTCTCACCCTAAATCATTTTTATCTGTTTAATTCTCACCCTAAATAATTTTTGCTTTATATTCATTTAATTCTAAAGCCTTTTGCTTTATCTTTATTTAATCCTAAACCCTAATTTATCACCATATTTTACCCTCTCTAACCTTAAACCCTTTTGCTTTATCTCTGTTTAACCCAAACATTTTTTACCTCCATTAAACTTATCTCTAATCCTACACATTCATTTATCTCTACATAACCCAAACTCTTTTGCTTTTTCTTTATTTAACTCTAAACCCTTTGCTTTATATTTATTTAACCCTATCTCTAATCCTAAACCCTATTTTATCTCTATATAACCCTAACCCTAAACCCCTTTGCTTTATCTTTATTTAATCCTAAACCCTGATTTGTGTTGCTATTTTACCCTAACTCTAAACCCTTTTGTATTATCTCTGTTTAACCATAAGACTTTTTATCTATATTAAACTCATCTCTAATCCTACACCTTCATTTATCTCTATATGACCCAAACCCTTTAGTTGTATTTCTATTTCAGTTCAGAAACCAGGCTTTAAAATTGGATTGTTTGCAGGTGTGTGAGGCTCATTTGTACCTGTGTATTAAAATGTTGTATCTTAGTGTTCGTTGTTGTGCAAAGTCTCAGTTCTTTGGCATAAAACTTTAGTAAAAATACACATTTCATCACCTTTCTGCAAATGTTGGTGCTTGTTGGTTAAATGATTCATCTTTGGTTTACTAGATTAAAAAAATTATAAATACCTATCTGGATAATCTCATTCCACTTTTCACTTCAAGAACATCTGTATATGAAGGGTGGATACCTTAGAACTTAAGGGAAATGCTGCAGAGAAGTAGTTTAGTTTTCACCCCATGCTTCCTGGTTATAGTTGTGAGTTTTCTTCGATACAAGTAGCCAAACTGTTGCAGCAAGACATCTGTATCTGCTTTGAGTTTTTCAGCTTGGTTTCTAGTTCTGTTTACTCTGTAAATCCAACTTGATGGCAAATCTGTGTCTCTTCTCAAGTATGTTTTGTAGCCATTTCAGGTATTCGATCCAGTATTATTCCTTGATTTGCATAAGCTTGGTGTTTCATGTCTGCACTGGTCATTTGTTTCGGTTTGTCAAATGTGGAACTTAAGTTGCAATCGTTTTGCATTTATTTCCATCAAGTCTTCATTGTGCCCCTGTTGCAAATTGGGTTGAGTCCGGTTAATGCTGTTCTAGCTGATAATGTTTGGCAAATAAGCTTCTATAGGGTCTATGTGATATGGTGGTCATGATACACACCTTTGAAAATATACACTGGGTCCCTTGGTGTTCACAGGAGCTACAAGATGAGCTGCTAGTGCTTGATTTGGTACAAAATTAACCCTATAGATCCCTAATAAGAGATTGTTTTTTGTGTGCAAAATTCAAATATCCTCAAATAGTCAAAATTGATGGTCAGGTGCCAGAATGTTTTTTTTTTTTTTTTTGTCATAACACACTTTTGATGACGTAGATGGATGTCATTTATTAAATACATTTGAATTTATTGTTGATGAAGGAAGAGTCGCCCTTCATTTTCAGTTTTGAATCCAATTTAATGTGGCTCAGTTCCAGGTTTAACACCACTTATCCTGGTCTTGGACCCTGGTGGCTTAGCAGTTAAAGTACAGCATCATGGACCAGAAAATCCAGAGTTAGAATCCCACCACTGCTGAGCTGCCACTGTTGGGCTCCTCAGCAAGGCCATTAACTCACAATTTACTAGGCATCTGCTAAGTTATTAAATGTCTGGGGGAGGGTCTGGAGCCTGTCCTGGAATTCAGGTGGAAAGGCTCCCTGGCTGACACAACAGTCATTTACAGGGCTTCGGTAGCCCAGTGTGTGGCTTATTGTGCTCATTCTGGGTTCATCATGTTTCTCAGGTCATGTGAAGGAAATATGTTCCTTTGTTTAAAGACTTGTTTACTAGGTACAGTCACAGCAGTTGTGGGTTAAGACATGTCTTAAAGGACCCCATAGTGGTCCAAACAGCAGACTGACAGGTGGTGGTACCTTAAGCTGTGCCACCACAGTACCAACTGAAGGCCTTTAGATGCTTTGTCTGAGGATACCAAGCTCATTTTCATTCCGCACGTTCTGTTGCATTTCCAAAAACACGCCCCACCCATACACATACCCCCCACGGTGCACCACTCGCCTTCCCCCTTCCCATTCAGCTCCCTGAAAACACTTGCTGCTGATAAATGGCCATTGTGATTCACAGTCAAAGCGTTCACGGTCAGTTTCCATCTTGGGCCAGGAAACCAAAGCTGCGTGAATGCTGCATGCACAGGCTTGATGAGAATCCGATGCAAAGCAACAGGGATTTACTGAAAACGGACTGAGGGCATGATTGTGCACCCAAATGTGTTCCCAATGTTTGAGTGTTGCATGTGTTTGCTGGATGTTTTTGTACAAAAAATGTTCAAGGCTTTAAGCGGAAAAAATCGGACTGTACCACTTGCATCCATCAATATCAAAATAATACTTTTCCGTGACCTTTGCAACAAAAAAAATGGAACTAACCTTGTAAAAACTTAGCCGTTTAAGTCTGAAATTACAGCAATTAATGAAATTGGAGGGTCCTGCTGGAATTGGCCAGTGTTTCTTCAGCGGCTCCTTCAAAGCGGGTCAGAAGTTCAGAAGTGCTGCGATGAAATTGTGCATTTGAAAGCTGGAACAACTTATATGGGGAAAGTTTGACTGTGCTGCGGTGGCTTTCTGAGGAAAAGAAATATGACAGCGGTGGTTTAATTGAACCTCATACACCAGCGTGAATTTCATGGCTGAAATTCCTTTCACACACTGAGCAGTTGGGTTTACTTTAAATGCAGAGACTAGGAGAGCTTACATTTGTGTTGGCCATGTCCTCTCTGAAGGATACGCTTTTTAGTCTGTTCTACAGTCCTGTGCAAAAGTCCTGGGTCACCATTACATTTGTTGTTTTAGCAATAGTATAATGACCTTATATAACATGTTACTGATTGGTCCCAAAAATTTCAAGCTTAGATTTGTCACTCCATAATACCCTTGTCCACTGATATTCATTTCTCTCTTTGTGCAATTTAGCATATCTTTGCCTTTCCACCCTGCTCCCTACTGAAAAAATGGTTTGTTGGCTTCTACAATGAAAAAAAAAAAAGAAAACCTGATCAAGTTTCTTCAGACTGTGGAAATGTCAATTTGGCATCCCAGTAAAGCTGCCAGATGCTTCAATTGCTCGAGTATAAGGGGAAACGACGCTTAAATATTTGTCACTGTAGATTTTATTAGCTATTTTTTTTCTCTAATTACTGGGTACAAATTTCCTATATTTCTGGTTGTATAGGGTTGCGTCCGAATGATGTATTTTTCTAAAAATAGCATGCTCAAATGCGCATGCGTGCCAAAGTAAAGTTCTGTCAGACAAACGCTGCATGCCGCAGAGGGCTGTTTTTGCGTCCGAACTCATCATCAAAACTGCTTAGAAATGGTCACAACAAAGCATTGCAGTTATGGATTTTGACGGAGCGATTCAAGATACTCCCACAAAGATTACATGAAGGGATTAGCATTTATTCCATTTGTAAAACCTTGTCGCAATCTCAATCGGTGGTCGAGCGTGTGGACGAGCAGACTTCACACACAAAAGAGCAAAAAAGGACACGTATATATGCTCCAAACACTTCGTCAGAAAAGTGGAGCCTACTGATAAACACCCCGACCCAATACCAGCTACATATACTCTAGAACAGGTTGTTTTTTTTACTGTTAATAAGTCAGTAACGTTGCTAAACATAAACCCAGAAGTGGACAATGGTAACATACACTAAATACAGGGCTTCTACAGAGTCTTAAAAGTTTTAAAAGCATTGAAGTCACGACTTTATCATCGGTTTGCAAGTAACTAACATTAACTGATTTTGAAATTGAAATAAAATACTCGACCACTAAACAGCACAGCTATCATTCAAAATTGAAGACCCAAATCTTCACAATACAGTTCGAGATAGTACAAACACATGTTTATGTAAAATGTCTGGTTAATTGGGTATTAATAAGATGATACAGAGTCGTGATGGGACCATTCTCGCCACAACCACTGCCGAGTCTAACAAAACAAACAGCTAGCAACTTTGCAACTCACCTCCTCACTAAATCCGTCATTCTACTGGTAACAGGCAAGCCTCGACATTCCAGCCACCTTTTAAGCTGAACTATGCATGATCCATGATCGTTTCATGCAGAAATGTTGCTCCTGGAATATCTTTTTCACAGAGAGTTATGAAAGGTTGAATACATGTACGTGCCAGTAGCCATGTGGAAACGTTTGTGCGAAACATCTGGGTCAGTCATGACGTCATTCGGACTCAACACTATTTTCATAGAAACTGAGAACGTATTGTATAGTGTCATTATACAATTGCTACAAGTGGTATATATTCTAGAGGTGGCCTAAGACTTTTGCCCAGCATTGTACAGGCCAAGCAACAAACTCTGTTGACAATTCATTACAAGATGAAGATTTTGGCATGAATTGAAAAGATGCGACTGATGGCTCAAATATATCTTGTTCTTTCCTAACTCATGTTCACTCTGGGTTAGGCAGGTAGCCTTTTTGACCAGCATTTTGTCCTCCTGATGTAAAGTCTGTCCCATTCGAAGGCTGTGTGAGTACAACTTGTTTCTAAAGCTCTGCTAGAAGGTCATGGTTCGACCTTCTGTAGGAAGGATCTGAGTGGGTAGAACAGTGTGAACAATATATTAATACGCTCGTATATGGTCATTCATCAAATTCACACTACGGACCAGATGGGGTGGGTTGTATGACAATTTTAGATGGTGAACAATTAAATGATTTCCATGGTCTGCTTTAACAGGGAAATCGTAAGAACCACCACAGTAAACACATTTTATTACTTGTCACGACAATGCTTGCTGTGGCATGTCAAGGTATTTTTCAAAACCAGATATTGTAGATGCTATTACACGTTTTCTGTGACAGACCCACAATAAATCAAGTTATAGCCTAGAGTGGGCGGGCCACTTTTTAATCTGATACATGGAGCTGGTTTGGATTGTAACAAGCTAAATCTGGTGAAAACGCAATAAAGCAGTTCGTCCAAATCGTCGATATGCTTCGAAAAGCATGTTGTCTTCTATGATTGTGCTTTGTTAGCAACACCCTAGTAAAACCAAAAAGTGGAAATGCCTTGTAGTATGGAAATACCATATTATTGCATTATTGTCTCCAATTTTACCGTTTCGAATATGCAAAATTAAAATCGATCTTGGTGTACAGTCCATGCCATGGTGGGTCAAGGGTCAAAATGTGGCAGTTTGGTAGCGTCGGGATTTGAACCCTGGACTTTTTGGTCAACAGTCCAGCACTCAACTCTACGCCAGTACAGTGGTTCTTTGGTACTCATCGTTAATTCGTTCCAGAAGACACGTCGAGTGCCAAAAACAATGTATGCAGAGACTATTTTTCCTACAAGAAATAATGTAGACTAAATGACTCTGTCTCTGACCCCTGAAAAAAAGGCATTACATGCATTAATGGAATTGCATTGTATACTTAAACACTTAATAGTGGGTGTCCATAAAGTTGATTTTTGTCGTGTCACCCACGTGGTAAGCATTGCATCAATGTAATGTGAATAAAACTTTAAAAACTCTGAAAGCAGCCTCTCACACTGGTCAGTAATTAACCAATGTAATAAAGTGGGTCTTATTTTGTAGATACTCTGTATACATGGACAAACATTTAAAACAATAATCAGATGAAATACAAGTGCTATATTAAAAAAAATCATTAAGCTCTATTGTGATTTTTCACTGTTTTCCTTTCGGTTGTCTATTATCACTAAGCTTCTTAAGACCCATGGTGACTTAGTTGTTCTAATGATATATACAATATGAGATATATGGATGCAGTTAGAGAGGACATGGAAGTAGTTGGTGTGAGGACAGAGGATACAGAGGACAGAGTGAGATGGAGGAGGACAACTCGCTGTGGCGACCACTGAAAAGGGAAAAGAAGATCTATGTAGATATGGGTAAAATAAAAAAAAAAAAAAAGTTTACAGAAGATTTTAGGAGCGATTTTCTGAGTTAAGATTTGTATTCCTTTGTTATGGAACAAAGAACATGTGAATCAATAAACCAAGCGAAGAGACAATTTTTTTCCTCATTATCAGACTCGCTTAAATAGCCTATAGCCCAATGACAGCGTCTAACTAAGACACTAACTTTCTTTTAATTTCTTTATGTATTTATACATGTACATATACAAATATACATGTGTATTTCTTTATCACATATACAAATATACATGTGTATTTCTTTATCATATTTCTTTATATATATTTGTCTGTGTTAATTCTTGCTTAAGTTCTGGGTGAAGATGATGTACACAGGGAGGCTAAAGACATAAAAAGACAAGATGAAGACCACTAAATGAGAAAAGTGAAGCACCTTTCCTGCTGGGCAGTTTTGTACTGTGCGGTGGAGCGTGTGGGAGTGGAGAATAGGAATTTACTGCCCTCTAATTTCTAGCATTGCCAGTGCCGAGCTGGCACTCACAAAGAAAAAGACGAATTATTTACTTAGTGTAAGCTAGCACAATTACAGGAGCTGGCTTTTTATTTGTAGACTCTCCATGAAGTCTGGATATTAAACAAATAAAATACATACCAGCATTTATTCAGTACAGCAATGTAGCCAAGCAAGGGGCATGGGTGGAATAGTTAAAACCTTATTTGAATAGTAGATGTATTTTTCAAGCAAATCAGTTATGAACAGGACAGTGGAAAGAAAGTGAAAGTCAAAACAGAGAGAGCCTCTTCATTGTTGTACCACAAGTCCAGACACACTAGTGCACTCCTACTCGACACTCTCAGGAAGGTTCCGCTCAGCTAGCAGGCAGCGATAATGAGGGGGTGCACCTTGGCCCCGTTCCCCTCTGCCGATCACAGTGAGACAACATCCTGGGCTCCGTTTAATTAGGGGTCCAGCCTCTCTACTTTTCACTCTTCCGCTCCTCTCCTGCCTCAATGTGAGCTTTTAATGAATAGCCAAGTTTGTTCCACAGCTTGCTTTGGGCCTCGCAAAGTTTGTTTACGTGGAGTAACAGGAAACTGTTCTGTATTT
Organism: Loricariichthys derbyi; assembly: GCA_033118015.1. NCBI lineage: Eukaryota > Metazoa > Chordata > Actinopteri > Siluriformes > Loricariidae > Loricariichthys > Loricariichthys derbyi. Next base: position 2,708 of record JAVSBU010336720.1, on the reverse strand, counting down.
GTTTGGATTTTTTGGTTTTCTCCTAGCGGTGGCCAGGAATCGAGCAATATTTTGAGGTGAAATGGATACCTTGTTGCCATAACACTGGGCAATTGTCTAAGAATCACTGAACTGCAATAGTAAACCATTTACAGATGAACTGTTCTGTAACAGTATCTACTCCTTTCTAGTGTTTATTTCTCATCCACATTTTTTGTCCCTCTTTTTAGCCTTAGTTATGATGGTTAGTGTCACAAAGGTCCAGAATTCACATGGTGTTGATGAGAATGCACCGTGTATGGGGCAGCAGTCCATTACAGGGCTAGGCTGGGGATGCTGCTGCACCACTGGAGTCTCATGGAGTCATCCCCTCCCTCAGACATGGCCAGTTGTGCCAGTGTGACTTCAGACCTGACCGAAAGGCATCTCAAATCACTGTGGTGGGCTACCGAATTGCCATTGTACCACCCGCAGAGAAAGACAAGTAAAAAAGAAGAGTTCAGCAATCATAATGAAAACACAAACAAAAATCAGAATTTTACGGCTTTACTCCATATTGAAAATACCAGAAGCTGTGAGTGCTAGCAATAGTGTAGTTTATATTTTTAACAGTAATGATGCATAGAGAACAATATGACTGAAAAAAGGTGAACTTCATAAACTACAGAAGATTTTCCCCCTTTCTTTTTCCACCCATATGCAGTATGTGATTTGTGATGGAACCATTTAACTAGTTAGCAAACTAGCTTGGTTTACTTTATCACAAGTAGAATTTCATTATTAGATTTTCAGTGTTTTCTTTTAATAAGCTGATCCATTAATATTATGACATGATTAGGGTGACCAGATTTTGAAAGCTAAAAACCGGGACACTTGAATTTTACCGAAAATGTAAGCAAGACATATCCTCACCAGTGACTTTTAATAACAGTTTTTAATTGAACAAACTGCAGCGGTAATATTTGAACATCTAAGTAGTAGATACAACATTTAACTGACCTCTAGTTGTTGTAAGCTCTTGTGTTAATCTCGACTTTCTTTTAAGCATGTTGAATGAACGAGTCACTTTAGTCTGATACAATATAATAGAGCGTCAGCTTTAGGGAACGCCTGTCATCAATGATTGGGCCAAATTGAGCATTACGTCACGGACATGGGGTACACTGTTGAGTGTTTTAATTGGTCTATTTCCATTGCTGTGACAACTTTGTGATTGACATACAAACAGCCCAAAGACAATGAGTCCTGTGTGCTGTAAGCCATTACGTTGGTTTAAAAAGTGGGACAAACAGGACACAGGTTGGGTAAAAATGGGACGAAATAATGGGATTCTATATATCCTCAGGGACATGGGACAAAGGGCTCAAAAACAGGACTGTTCCGAGCAAAGCGGACGTCTGGTCACCCTAGACATGATACCTGTAGGTCATGTGTAACAGGCTAGCAGCCTGGCTAAGATTGTTAATGTGAAACTTCTCACACTACACAATGTCATAATCAAGTGCCAAAAAGTAGTATTAAAAAGCAGTCATATTACATAAAAAGTATTAAATTTGCGAAAAAAATGTACTACGGAAAATGCGTGGCATAACCATACCAAGATTGACATCTGTATACTAGTGGTATTCTCAGAAAATATCATTACAGTATTGATTGAGATATTACAGAGATTCTTTTGCACTAAACATTTATAAGGACAAATATAGGTGGTACTACCCCCACACAGTGCTCAAGACGACACACTGGCTCCATTACTTTTTTTAAATTTATGTATTTATTTTTTTAATTTGCATTGCCAGAAGGAACACTGTATGATGCTGAAGTGATGTAAACTTTTCAAATTTCACTTGGACAACTCAAAATAGTGTCGTATCTCCTTCATCCCATATAGGCTCAATAAAGCCTAAACTGTAAGGCAAACAACCGAACACACTTTAGGTTGATTGGTTTGAGCAGCCATATTCAGGGGTTGTGTTGTCCATTTCTTAGACAGTAGAAAACCAGAACAATATAAAACCTAAAACAACCAGCAAAAGTGAACATCCCGTTCTGAAGTCTCAAAGATCTCCCTTCAATTGATCACCTTTCCTGCTTTCCCTTACCAGGACGCTGCAAGTGATCAAACACTGTTGGTCCAGCTGAGATTAACACTGGCACTTGGGTCTGGAACAATCACTATACATTCACCTGGACCAATCACCGCAAACCTGTATCACTCCAGATTCGTATGCTCTGACAAAAGACCCTTCCTTAATGTAGCACCTAAAATCCCAATTCACTCCATTATATAAACTACAATCATTCCCAGTTCCTACAGCAAGAAAAGGGGCACAGTTCTGAGAACTATGATGAAGTTCCTCTGTTGAAAAAGCACTGATACACACATGCATATTAGTGGTTTAGAAAATACGATTAAATCTGGTGTCAATCCAGCATTTGATTCCAGTAATGGCTCTAAAATTGTGTGGGAGTGGGTTTTATTTATTTATTTTCTTTCTCTCTACTGAAAATCTATTTTTTTGAGCGCACACTCTTTCCATCTGTTCATGTTTCCTCTATTTGTGCATGCGTTGTTTGTATGCGTGTATGTACACTGCTCAAAAAAATAAAGGGAACACTAACACATCCTAAATCTGAATGAATGAAATATTCTCATTGACTACTTTGTGCTGTGCAAAGTTGAATGTGCTGACAACAAAATCATCAATGGAAATCAAATTTATTAACCA
>JAVSBU010336710.1:0-10887 GCA_033118015.1 Loricariichthys derbyi | reverse complement strand
TTGCTGCTTTATTTACGTTTTAGCAGAGTAATGGAAAAACGCCACCTAAATGCTCAGTATTCTAAGGGTTAAAGCACTTTTGCAAGGAAGAGTGGGCAAAGTCGGCCAAGTGAAGATGTGCAATGCTGATAGATTCCTGCCCATAAAAATTGCAAGTTACTGACAGAGATTTGCTCCTGTATTCCGTCGTTGAGAACCAGGGCTTTCGCGTTATGCTATGCACTACATATATACGACATGCTGCAATACAGCATTCGGTCTCAAAGATACTTCAAACTAACTATACAGTAGAAGACCTTAAAAATACTCTTAAAACACTTTTAACAGACTAAAGTCTGATATGTTCTTGCATCTAAAGACAAGTCACAGAGCTTTTATTTGTCAGAGTGATTTTATAAGGGCTAGGTTGCTTGCAAGATCGCTGTTTGCAAAAATTGTATTTCTGTTTGAGATTAATTTATTTTGAAAACACACCTAACAAACCAATCATTAAAAAGGCAATAGCCTAATCAACCACAGAGCCTGTAAATTAAACAGATTTGCATCTTAAGTGTCTTGTCCACGTAATCTGCAAACTGCAGACGAGCAGCAGTGTTCTTTTTGGAGAGCAGTGACTTTCTCCTTGCAACCGTGCCATGCACACCATTGTTGTTCAGTGTTCTTCTGATGGTGGACTCATGAACATTAACATTAGCCAATGTGAGAGAGACCTTCATTTGCTTAGAAGTTACCCTGGGGTCTTTTGTGACCTCGCCAATTATTACACGCCTTACACTTGGAGTGATCTTTGTTGGTTGATCACTCCTGGGGAGGGTAACAATGGTCTTGAATTTCCTCCATTTGTACACAGTCTGTCTGATTGGATTGGTGGAGTCCAAACTCTTTAGAGATGGTTTTGTAACCTTTTCCACTCTGATGAGCATCAACAATTTTTTTCCTGAGGTCCTCAGAAATCTATTTTCTTCATGCCATGATACACTTCCACAAACATGACTTTCATAGATCTATGTTCTTTAAATAAAACAGGGTGCCCACTCACACCTTATTGACGTCCCATTGATTGATAACATCTGACTCCAATTTTACTTACAAATTAACTGCTAATCTAGAGGTTCACATACTTATGCCACTCACTAATTGACTTTTCTCAATAAATAAATGATCAGAGTATAATATTTTTGTCTCATTTATTTAACTATGTTCTCCTTATGTACGTTTAGGACTTGTGTGAAAATCTGATGTTGTTTTAGGTAATTTATGTAGAAACACAGAAAATTATAACAGGTTCACAAACTTTCAAGCACCACTGTATTTCAAATCTTGGATTCTATATTTTTTATATAATTTCCCTTACACTTGAATGCAGTAATTTACACTGCCTGGCCAAAAAAAGGTCACAAACTAATATTTTATTGAACTGCCGTTAGCTTTGTGTATTATTTAATTATCTTATTCTTTTTTATTTAATTTAATTATTTGATTATTAAGAAATCCTGAATAGAAAAGTTAAAAAGATGCATCAATATTCGACTAACAGTCGAATTACAGCCTGTCAACCTAATCTGTAATCGAATCATGAGGCACATATAGGTCTACAAGCTAGCCTCTACTAAACAAGAAGAGTTCAAAATTAGCTAATTTAATGTCTTATTAAATGAGCTATAATTACTACTAAAATGATAAATGAAGCAACCACATGATGTTTGTTTCATTTTGATATAGTCAGAAAGTGAGGAACATCTTATGAAAATAAAATGTTTTCGAAGTCATTGAACTGTAATCTTTACACATATCTGTACTCAATATCTGCAAGTTGCCAAATGTAAGTATACTTGGTATGATAAAAAGTGGTATCGGTGCATCACACCGACCACACTCAAGCTCAGTCAGATTGGATGGAGAATGACTCAACTGCAACTTTTAAGACTTGCCACAGATTCTCAATGGGATTTAGGTCTGGACTTTGACTGGGCCATTTTAACATATGAATACGCTTTAATCTAAAGCGTTCCATTGTAGCTCTGGCTGTATGTTTAGGGTCGTTGTCCTGCTGGAAGGTGAACTTCCATCCAAGTCTTTTGCAGCCTCTAACAGGTTTTCCTCTCGGATTGCTCTGCATTTAGCTCCACCCATCTTCCCCTCACTCTGGAGGATCTCTGCAGCTCCTCCAGAGTGACCCTGGGCCTCTTGGCTCCTTCTCTAAGTTCTCTCTCTGCCTTGGCTGCAAGTTTTGGTGGATGGCCACGTCTTGGTAGGTTTGCAGTTGTGCCATACTCCTTCGATTTTCAGATCATGGACTGAACAGTGCTCCATGAGATGTTCAGAATTTGGGATATTTTTATAACCCAATTCCTGACCTGTCTGCTGTGTTCCTTGGTGTTAATGATGCTGTTTGTTCACTGTTCTCTAACAAACCTCTGAAGCATTCACAGACCAGCTGTAGTTATACTGAGAATAAACTACAAACAGATGGACTATTAGGTGACTTCTGAAGGCAATTGGTCACAGTGGATTTTATATATAGGCATCATAGTACAGGGAGTTGAACACAAATGCATACCACACTTTTCCGATTTTTATTTATTAAAAATTTGGAAAACCATTTATCATTGCCTTTGCACTTCAAGCATAGTTTTTTACTCCGTGTTGGTCTTTGACATAAAATCGCAATAGAATACATTTATGTTTGTGGCTATGACATGGGAAAAAATGTAATCTAGGAGAAGAACAGTCTGCTGTTTTATGCAATCAAACTCATTCATTTATGTGCATAATACATATAAAAAAATGTGGGATCACACAATCATATATTACAGACATTCAGACATTACAGAAGCCATGTGCATAATTAGTGTCCCTGTCAAGCAAGCCTTAAATTGACTGTCACATTTCAACAATTCACAGGTGAAAATGGGAATCCTGACTACAAAAACAGTTTTACAAATGAATATCTGTTAACAGCACAATCTTTGCAGAATTTTTAAATAAGAGACATAGTACTAGTTTGGTGGTTGTTGCCATTTTATCAGCTACACCTTTACATGTCAATGAAAGTAGACCTATGCATGACATAGATAGTGTGTTTCAATGGAAACTGGACATATGAACCACAAGACCAGTAAGCATACACATTGTGAACAAAACCACAACACACTTCTGCTACCACCACCTCTGGGTCACTCATTATACAGAACTCAAATTAAATCTGGCCAGCAGCATGTTGCTTTATGGTGGGTGCTTTCCATTGGAGGATGCAGAGAAAACTGGACCACATACATGCAGTAACTGTGCAGTTAAGGTGGACCTCAAAAATGCCTAGCAACGTCATGAGTGATGGTGGTAACCACGTAGCAGTGATGAACAGTACGTTAGTTGGATGTCATAAGTGGGATGTTGATGAAGGAACAATGTAGTGTCTGATAAGCTGGTAGAAAGGTATTCAGCAGCATAAACACACATTATAATGTACTCTCTAACCTAGCCTAGGTCTAAACTTTGTTGGTGTACAATGTCATGTCCTTTTAACTGGCTGTTTTAATGTTAGATTAGCAGGAGGCTCAGTCACTGTATCTCATCAAAGAAAACACTCTCCACTGATCATCATGTAGCCTTTTAAATAAAGGTAGAACTGCATTACCTAATGCTATATACACTACAGTATGTTTATCACTATTAAACATCTTATTAAGGTTGGAGCCATGTCATGAGTCCAGCTAGCAGGCTAAGCTGAACCGGCTATGTGACCAGTATGCTAACTAACGGTCACTATTCACTACCGTTACAGCGAATGCATTGTTTGACACTGTCTATAGGTAACTCTCATTCATTCCTAACACATTTATCTTTCGCTTACATATAACGTTATAAGAAAACCCTCAAACTTACCTTTGCTTAACAGTTAGCGTTCAACAAAAGGAAATTTAAAAGTAAACCAACGAGGAGCAAATGTTTCTACACCCTCAGCACCCAAACACTCCAGATTTAAACTGTAATCTAATATTAATTTCAAATTGTCTAACAATTTACTGCACCGGCGAAAACCGACAGCCATTCGCTACAAGCTAAGCAGAGCCGGGAGTCGATCCCAAAAAGGAGTCAATGCTCCGTCTGAGAAGTGGAAATCGACTCCATAGTTTGAGAGTCGGTTCCCCTCTTTAAAATCGATACGACGTACAGTATATACATATAGTGTATAAATACAGTGCCTCCCATTAGTATTCAACCCACTGTAGATTTTGCTAATGCAAGAAGTTGCAAATAAGTTACAGCCTTCAAATTTTGAACAAGACTAACATTTATTAACAGATGCCTAAATATTACAAACAAAAATATATAAGATGCTCATTTAAATTATAATACACTCAAAACATAAATATTAGGGTAAGTTATTATTCAACCCCTAGTTTTAATATTTTGTGGAATAATCCTTATTTGTAATTACAGCTATTAATCGTTTTCTATAAGACCTGATCAGGCTGACACAGGTCTCTGGCCCACTCCTCCATGCAGATCTTCTCCAAGTTGTCTAGGTTCTTTGAGCATCTCTTGTGCACTTTGATGTTAATCTCCTTCCACAAGTTTTCAATTGGTTTAAGATCAGTACACTGACTAGGCCACTACAACACTTTAATCTTTTCCCTCTTAAACCAGGCCTTGGTTATCTTGGCTGTATGCTTGGGGTCATTGTCCTGTTGGAAGATGAAATGATGGGCCATATTAAGATTGTTGATCAAGGAGCGGAGGTTTTTGGCCAGAATCTCCAGGTAGGCTGTGCTATTCATCTTCCTGTGGATGCGGAGCAGATGATCAGTCCCCTTGGCTGAGAAGCAGAACCACAGCATGATGCTGCCACCACCATGCTTGACTGTAGGGATGGTATTCTTGGGGTTGTATGTAGTGCCATCCATTCACCAAACGCTCCAGATGTGGTTGGCACCGAAGACCTCGATCGTGATCTCATCAGACCAGAGAACCTTGAACCACTCTGCCTCAGAGACCTCCAAATTATCATGAGCAAACTTTATACAGACCTTAACATGATGGTTTGAAAGTAAAGGTACCTTACGGGCTCGCCTAGAACGGATACCATTGTGGTGGAATACGGTACTTATGGTATTTATTGAAACCAATGTGCCCAACAGCATGAGATCTTTCTGGAGTTCCCTCCTCAGTGTTCTTGGGTCAGTCATGACCGTTCGGACAAGCCTGGCCTTGGCATGAGAAGAAACTTTGAAAGGTTGTACAAGCCGTGGAAGGTTAACAGTAGTTCCATAAGCCTTCCACTTCCGAACGATGCTTCCAACAGTGGAGTCAGGTAGGCCCAACTCCTTGGAAAGAGTTTTATACCCCTTGAAAGCCTTGTGACCCTCCATGACTTTGTCTCTGATGGCCTTGGAATGCTCCTTAGTCTTTAACGTGTTGACAATGTTTGAGTGCTGTTCACTTGTTTGGGGAGGAACTTTTATAGCCAGAAAAGGCAAATAATTAATCCAAGCACGTGAAGCTCATTGTTCTTAATAACTCAGATACTTCTTAATACTTGAGGGAACCAAACAGAATTCTGTTAATGTGATGGGTTGAATAATAATTGACCCTCTGGTAAACTTAGAAAATTTGTAAAAAATAAAAAACAAGGAGAAATAACATTTTTCTTTTGCTCCAGTGCATTTCAAATATCCAGGCCCATCTATAGTCCAAATTTCACAATGCTAAGTTAACTCCAAATATGTTTTGACATGGCATTCTCTTTGGCTCCCAGCCTGTTTCCTGTTTGGCATTCCAATTTATTTCATAAGTGATACATTTAGGTTTTTGAGGCATCATATCATTTTACAGCTTGCACTAGTTTATTTTATATTGTAATTTCATTCATTTCTATGTGCGTGATAATCATTTAGTTATAGTTAAGAGGATGCAGGGTTAAACCAGAGTAGCTCCCTCTCTCTCCTCACTCTAGGTTAGTCTAGGCACTGTTCTACAGCTTTTATCAGCTATTTCTCATGTTGACTGGCAGTTATAAATAAAGGCTTCATTGTGATCAACACTCTTGGTGTTCTTGGTCCATTTCCTATATTACAATTTTGTCTATTATGAAAATCACCTCTTGTATAATATTTGTTTGATAATGCTCCATCATATCTATTGTAGTTTATTATGCTCTTAATGTGCACTCATAGGCCGCTTTATTGGCTACATCTTGCTAGTACTGGGTTGCACCTCCTTTTCCATCTGCCTTAATTATTTGGGGCTGGAAACATTCCTTGCAGTCTTTTGGTCCATACTGACATGTTAGCATCAGATAGTTGCTGCAGATTTGTTGGCTGCACATCGATTATTCAAATCTCCCAATTCACCATATCCCAAAGGTGCTATATTGGATTGATATGTGGTAACTGTGTAGACCATTTGAGTACAATGAACTCATCATCATGCTCAATAAACCAGTTTGAGAGGATTTGAGCTTTGTATCATTGTAACATTATCCTGTTAGAAGTAGATATCAGAAGAAGGTACACTGTGGTCACAAAGAAATGGGCATGGTCAGTAACAGTATTTGGGTAAGCTGTGGCATTTAAACAACACTCAACTAGTATTAAAGAGCCCAAAGTGTGCCAAGAAAATATCCCTCACAACATTACACCACCACCAGTCTGAACTGTTGATACAAGGCAGGATAGATCAACGCATTTGTGTTGTTCACACCAAATTCTGACTTTACTTTATGTTGCAGCAGAAGTCGAGACTCATCAGACTAGAAAACTTTTATTTCCAATTTTCTATTTTCCCATTTTTTTAGAGCCTGTGCAAATTGTAGCCTCAGTAGTCTGTTCTTAGATGTCAGGAAAGGTCTTCTGCTGCTGCTGTTCATCTGCTTCAAGGTTGGATCCTCTTCTGCATAGTTCAATTGTAACTAGTGCCTATTTGCATTATTGTTGCCTTTCTATCAGCTTGAACCAGTTGAGTTTTGATGCTCATTAGGGTGGAAAAGGTTACAAAACCATCTCTAAAGAGTTTGGACTCCACTAATCCAAAGTCAGACAGATTGTGTACAAGCGGAGGAAATTCAAGACCATTGTTACCCTCCCCAGGAGTGGTCGAACAACAAAGATCAAGAGCAAGGTGTGTAATGGGTGGTGAGGTCACAAAGGACCCCAGGATAACTTCTAAGCAACTGAAGGTCTCACTCACATTGGCTAATGTTAATGTTCATGAGTCCACCATCAGAATAACACTGAACAACAATGGTGTGCATAGCAGAGTTGCAACCACTGCTCTCCAAAAAGAACATTGTTGCTCATCTGCAGTTTGCTAAAGATCATGTCTACAAGCCAGAAGGATATCGGAAGAATATTTTGGATGGATGAACAAAAACTGTTATGTTCGGAGAAAGGAAAACACTGCATTCCAGCATAAGAACCTTATACCATCTGTGAAACATGGTGGTGGTAGTATCATGGTTTGGGCCTGTTTTGCTGCATCTGGGCCAGGATGGAACAATAAACTCTGAATTATATCAGAGAATTCTAAAGGAAAATGTCAGGAAATCTGTCCATGAACTGAATCTCAAGAGAAGTTATATTATGCAGCAACAACCATGCCACGTTCTAAGTCACTTAAATCTCCTTTCTTTCCCATTCTGATGCTCAGTTTGAACTCCAGCAGGTCACAGTGACCATGTCTATATTCCTAAAGTAGCTGAGCTTTGGCCATGGCATTAATCGATTAGATATTTTCATTAAGGAGTAGTTGAACAATTATACCTAATAAAGTGGCCGGTGGCTGTACATAGCGCTGTCTAATTCACTCCTGTTCTGACCGGTGTTGTAGTTTTGCTGTTGAATTGATTCTTGAATTCGACTCCGTTTGTTTTCAACATGTTGAATCAGAATCAGAATCGACTCAGTAATCGAACGTATAAGCTGAACCCAATAAAAGACCACCGCCCGAAATAGGCGGGTCAGACAGACAGTCGTGTGAAGCTGTGGGAGCAGGCGGGGAGGTGATTGTCTGCGCATGCGTAACTACTACCGCCATACATAAAGTGCTGAAAAACACTGTGTTATTTCTAAACAGGTTGCTTAATGCGTGCCAGTTAATCAGTATCTCTGTAAGAGAAGGTCCATGTAGCGTTCTCTTTTATGAATTACTTGATAATTAATAAAATTCACCTTTAAACGACGGATAAGGAAAACAAAATCAACTTGAAATGGCAGCAATTACAAACAGGAAGGGTAAAAGAAACAACTAATATTGCAAAAATTTTATTGTGCTTGTTGTAAAACGTCTTTTAAAGGAAACATGGTTCATATTTTGGTCCTATCAACCCTTTTCAAATGTGTTGCTAAATTACTAACATTTGTTTATAATTAATAAATTAATAACATTCATAAATTTTCTGATTAATCAAAGACGAATGTTTAAAATACCTATTCTATGAGTATTTACCAGGTGTAATTTGTTTTATTATTTTAAAATATAAGCTATTTTCACCTGTATTGTTTTGTCAGTTCATTTTTTTGGCCTCCTAGTTCTGAAGAAGTCTAATTTACCTGAATTACATGCCAAATACACAGAGAAACCGTGGAGTGAGACCTTTCAGCTGGTGCACAGATGCATGGTAAGAAAACCTTCTCGTGTCCTGCTCTTACATGAAATATTAAGAACCTGTTAGATGCAGCATGATGTAAGATTTGATTTAACTCAAGGTTGGGCCTAGTGCTGACCGTCAGCCAGTCTCTCTGTTATTCCGTGCCTTAACCGGTTACACAAGCAATGGCCCGCCTGCTGTCTGACCGCTGCCAAACTGCTGAGCCAGTTGTGTACACAGTCTAACAAATGTCTTCCAGATGCATGCTTTAACTATTGTGGCCGGAAAAAGCTCTGTGCCAAACTAATATTAAAACAGCTGCCTCTCTGTAGAGTTTGGGAGAGTTGCTTCTACGTGCTTATGAGAACATTTCTCTCCACGCAACTATAACATATGGGTTCCCCTTGCTTTTATGTGTCTTTAATTTACTGTGCACATTAATATGTTTCATCATGTGAAGAAGTGTTGATTATTGCTCATACAGCAGACATTTTTCCTGAGCTGGATGTAGATGTGAACAGAGATCTTCTTTTGTTGTAGAAATTCTAATCTAGGTGAAGTAAAGGGAGGCTATCACAAGACAACAGTTTTTTCAGAGGTTTTGCTATCTGAAAAAAATGTGAGTTCATGGTAGACATGATCCAGTTAAACAAATTAGCTGTATCAAGTCGGAATTTGGAGAAAAGTTAAATGAATTGAATTTAATCGCATTCAACTTGAACCATAGTTCTGCTTTAGCTTGTGACAAATCAAGTTCCTGACCAGGTCATAATTCGGGTTGTGTTGTCAGGTGAAGATAACCAGGCACAATGTGGTCATCATCTGGATCTTCGTTGGTTTCCACACTTAGTTCTTGTGTTGTGGCATTGTTTGCTTGTCTAAGTGCCATGTCTTCGATGTGGAGCTGGTCTCGTGGCTGAACGCAGGTTGGGGTATTCAATAGATTTCTTTTTTAAAGTACAGAATTCAGGTATGTTGGTCAGGAGTAATGAACCATCACATGATCTAGCTGTTCTCACCATATTATTGGAACCACAAATGGCTTTGACTTGTGATCATCTCTCAGACTGTACGTATTACACAACAAAAGTTCACTGAGTTCACAGTTTGTCTTGGTCACCAAGTTAACATCTGAGCTGGAGCAGATGAGCTTTTTTAAGTTCAGTCATGGTGCTTCTTTGAGCCTTGTGCTTATAATTGTCATATATTTCACATATGTATTTAAGCCGTCAAATCATTTTTGCTGTATTAAATCTTCCTGAAGACAGTAAATCTTTTGTTCACTTATTAGGGATGCACCAATACCACTTCTTTGTCATACCAAGTACTTATACTTGAGTAATTGCTGATATAGAGATGTGTAATGTTATCATAATTCTACAGATGACTTTTAAAATGTTTTATTTACACAAGATTCCTCAGTTTCCAACTGTATATTTATCAGAGTTCTATATAAATGACTGCACTTGTGAAGGAAATGATAAAAAAATAAATAAAATGTGGTGTTTTCATTTGATCTGAAGGTCTCAATTGATCTCAATTTTTGTTTTACAGCTTCTGTGGTTGTTTTTCTTATTTATTGATTTCGTTAGGTTGTTTTCAAAATATTTTAATCCCTAAAAGAACTCTAGTGAGTTTTGCAAATAGATACAAGTAGTTTGTGACTAAAAAATTCTGACTTGTCTTTAGCTATGAGAGGATGTCAGACTTTAGTCTTAACGACTCCAATACTTTTTATAATTCTTATAACGTTTGGTTAGCGTTAAATATCTTTGAGACTGAGCACTGTATCGCGGCTCTAGCGCCCAATCCCTGATTCTCAATGACTGAATATGACCACATGGGTTTACTACCAGTTTGCCAGGGGTGCAAAGTCACCCTATCAATCAATCGCATACTGATCGAATGTCCAGTACTAAACTTCTTTTGGACTTGCTCAACCAGACCCTGCCTTGGAAAATTATAAACTTTTTACAACATAGTGAGACACCTAATGAACTGATCTTCAGTTTTTAATACTCATATTATGCCAACAATTTTGCAGAGATGTATAAAGTATTGGAGCGGAGTGGTGGAGTAGAGATACAAGTATTAGATCAATGAAGTTACTTGAGTAGAAGTAGAAGTGTTCTTTCAACACCATACTTAAGTAGAAGTACGAAAGTATTCAAACATTTTTGTACTTAAGTATTGCAAGTTGAAGTATCTTAAAAATTACTACTTAAGTACTGAAAGTAAAGGTAGAAGTACAAGTACAAGTAGAAGTATTGTGTATATTAAAGACAAGACAACAAAAGTTT
>JAVSBU010336699.1:0-10890 GCA_033118015.1 Loricariichthys derbyi | reverse complement strand
TAGCCACAATAAGAAAGTATTTACGTGAATATTAAATATAGATAACTTAAATATCAATTAGGTAATTAACCCAAATGGATAAACATTTTAGGTGGTTATTTACACTGTATAATACGTACTAAGCATGTGCAAAAATACTCTAAACGGAGTACAATAATACCTCGTTTATCGTGGGAGATACGTTCCAGAACCACCCGCGATAACCGAAAATCCGCGATGTAGAAACGGTATATTTATTTAAGTATTTATACACTATATTAAGGCTTTATAAACCCCTTAAAAATCCTAATCACAGCTGAACTCAATTAGGCGTGCATCAGCACCACGCCACTAGGTGGCAATAAAGACGCATTAATCGCGGCACCTAAAGATCCAGAATAAACGCCACTGTTACATCGGTGGTCTTGTTAAATGATAAAACACAGCTAATAATAACACTAATACCTAATAATTAGTTAGAATTAACATTTGTAATATATTTTTATACATTTTGGGATTTTTTTCATGTAAAAATTCATAAAATGTATATATTTTCCATAGAAAACCCATTATTTTTCCCCATTAATATCTTATAAAAACCCGCGAAAGAGTGAAGCTGCAACAGCTGAAGCGCGAAGTGGCGTAAAACCCTGTGAAACTGCAAAAATACCACCATAAATATTTTACATTAATATTTTTTTGAAAATCCATGAAACAGCTAGTCCGTGATAAACGAACCGCAACGTAGCGAGGGAACACTTTTTTTAAGCTTTTTAATACGTCATATAAAATGTCCTGTATTTTCTGGTTGTATTCTAATAACGGGACAGAAATAAAACAAAACAATGCACAGTACTGTATGTGTCCATTTTGCTGTCCATACACCCATATCTGTACGTCTTTTTGTCTTTCTAACTGCAAGAATCTTTATAAATGTCATGAGTCGTGTCATTTAAGCCTTCAACCTTATAAACAAAGGCCACATCTTTAAGTTTAAACTGACGCATTAAAGAACCAATAAATGATCCCGACTCTTACAGACGTTGTCTAGCTAAACCTTTGGCTTCATTAAAGAACATTTATTTTACGTGCCAGTCTTGTTCGGATTTACTACAAAGCTTCACAAAACAGGTTGTGAGAAAAGAGAGACCAGGATGGGTAAATAAGGAAAGAATGGGGTAAGAATCCATAACTCCACCATATCCCTGCAGATCTCACCTTCTCCCCGTGAAACCCACCTGCTCTGTTTATGAGGAAAACACTGAAACGTCTCCATTTATTCCAGTATTTATCAACTGCCTTCATAAAAGCTCCAAATGTTCACTTAGGCTGTTAGAAGCTCTAAAACATGAGCCTGCAGCCTGAAGCAAATGTCTCTGGCTTACTGCAGGAGTCACGGCCTGCTTTTCTAGTTTAATAATCACCAAATCTTAGAGTAAAACCAGCTGCTAAGTGCAGACAGCTCGGAGGTTTTGACACAAGCCACATTAAAGCCGTTCTTCTGCTGCATAAACCGAAACAGTCCAAACAATCCGATGCTCACCGATGCCAACGCAGACACGGAAAACTCGCTGAGCAAGTTCTGCTGCCAAGATAACGATTAAATAATAATGAGAGTTTATTTTACATGCTAAATTACAGACAATATGTTCAGCAAATATGGAGAGGTAGTGATTAAGAGTGGATTAATCTGGCCCGTTAATTCCTTTTTGAGATAGAGCTTAAAGCAGTAAAAGATTAAAACATGACTAAAGGCATGACTGATGTCAATTTTATACGTCAGCCCATATGTGAAAAATTTCTATTTCTTAATCTTAGAGATTTTGCTTCTTTTAGGCTTGTTTACATAGACCTGAAGAGGGATTCTCTTGCAAGACCTGGCAACCCTGGAGTTCAACGCTATATTAAAAGTCTATCGATCACTTTGTGGAGGTAAAGTTTAAAGTTCATGTCACATCTTTGTGAGATTATTGGTAGAAAAATCCAATTATTACCCGAGTAAACCCAGAGCTTTCCGTTATCTGATTAATAAACGCATAATGATTTTAAGACCATTTGTTAGAATATGAACACCAGCATTAATTAGCTTTATTAGTTTTATCAGTTGCAACACAAGTGATATCAGCCATCTGCTCTCGAAATATCAGCATCAGACATTTAAAAAAATCCCTGTCAGTCAACTGCTGAGTTCTTCCTCTGTTTAACTTTTACGTCCAAAGTTCTCAGGAATAACAGGACTATATTTACAGAACAGCAAAGTGCTACCACTTTGAGTAATAAGCAGATATCAGAGAAGATCAGACCTGAAGAGCAGGGTGCTGCTGCTCCTCTGAGATAAGGCCAACAAAAGGTGTCTCCATGGGGACTGCACAAAAGCACGACATGGAGCACAAAACGAGGCGGGTCCACATCATGACCTCATTGCTATTGTAGCCTGAATGGTTTCCCTATCCTTAATAATCCTCCTGTCGTACCCACGCGCTCGCGCCAGGCTTCCTTTGCTCTCCTCAGCACAATGCCTGGAAGCTGGAACCGGCTGGAGCACAAAGCTGCAGGACAAACAGTCTGAGGAGAAGTTTTGGGCACCCCTGATCCATGAGTGGGTTTGCTGATTTTACCACACAGCCCTTACAAAAATGCCAACGGACCTCAAGGTGCCAGCTGATTTTTAATGCTTCTGTACACCCATAGCTGTCTAATCAACAGATCTTCAGCTGAAAAAAAAAAAAAAAAACGACAGCCGTTTTCCCAATCGTGATAAAGCTTACTTAGAGAGTTCCTATTAGCGGTGCGGATGCAACCGAAAGAAAAAATAGTCCCTAGAACTGTTATACTCTTCAATTAACGTTATAATTTCTACATCGCTCTTTAATCACCAAAACACATTTAAAAATCCCAGTAAGATAATTAACTCAGAGCTAAAAATAATTTTAGCTCTAATAAAAGCCATTAATATTAATTAACTGATCTAATTTACTGAGGTTATGACACAGGACGTCATCGTGCCTTTACACCCTTTGCTTTAAGACCTCAGAGCTGCAGTTTAACTCTCCAGTGGTATTACCATAATTACCGTATTCACCCTAATACAATAAGCACTTTAATCTATGCCTTACGCATTTAGTTGAAATAATTGGTATAGATTTTAGGGCTGCAGAATCACAGAGGTCTGAACGACACCCAGCTCAGATGAAAGCACCCACGTCTCTTAGTAACCCTGATCGTCCGAGCGAAATAACACGGAAGACTCATGAAGTATTAAGGAGGTGTGAATTAAACATGAAGCTGAGCGACGGGGAAGAGCGATCATGTAACGTGGCTAGAGTTCAGGCGTCCAGCGCTTAATGGCGCACAAACCCCGCTAGTGATAACGCCAAAAGTTTGTGGACAGTCAAATATCCCTCAATCCTAAACATGGCTATTGGTATGGTATGATACTGCCTTTGTTCTTCTAAAAGGGGGTCTCTACTAGATTTTGGAACCTGACTGATGCTCTGATGTTTGATAAGACAAGTACTCTCGACTTTACGACAGGAATTCAATAACACATAAATGCAGATTTGGAAAACTAACTAACTTTTGCTACATTTCGCTGGGAAAACCAACCAACCAAGTTTTTGTTTAAGGACAGCAGGACAGAATGTTGATGTTCTGACTGGAAGCTCAAACCTAAAACATGTCCAGCTGAGAGTCACTGGGTTAGTTGGACCCATAGACCCGTTTCTCTATGGAGAACCCAGAAATGTGCGCTTTATATTATGAATGGGTAACAGGTAAGTGCTGCTAAAACAGCAGAGCTCAGCAGTTAGGAGGGGCGTCCACAAACTTTTGTCCACGTACTCTATTTTGACCTTCCTTGTTCCATCATGTAATTCCAGGTGTTTGATGTTGGCCAGCATTCTCAGCCCCTTTCAATTACAGCCGTTTCAGCCCCACCCATTCCTAACTGGAGCTCACAACCTTCTAAACAGCTTGGTGACTCCAAACATGGAACCTTCAATACACTGCGTGGCATACATGGCAATATAACAAGGATTAAGTGGGTAAGAAAAATAAAGAATTAATAAATTAACATGCAAAATACTCGTTACAAGGCATTAGTTAAAATATCACATTATTTTCTACTTTTTAGGGAACTCGTTAACCATAAATAGTCAAATCGGTGCATGTTTCCTTCTCCTGTCCTTTTAAACTCTCTCTTTAGAAGAGAAATGGTCCAGCTTTAACAGTTGAACATATTTGCATGAGGTCATATCACCCAGCACTAAGCAGGTCCTTTATGGTTCTCATTGGCTGACCATGAGCATGTGGTGTAAAGCACATCATCACCGGACTCTGCAGCAGTTCTTTCTAATTGGTACCAACGCTAAAGGCTGGTGGTGGACAAACAATGGAATAAGAGTCTAGAGCTGTTGGGATGGATCTGTTATTCTCCTGACAGATGTTAAGCGTCCATCACTCCACATTTCAGATTCATTCATAATTAATTCTATGTAACAATAATGCCATTCTGGAGCACCGTGAGCAACAGACTTTTGAACCTTTCTTGTTGTAGCATGTTACTCCATCCATGCATATAAAAAACGGCTTGAGTGTGGCGCAACACCTCAAAGCAACAAATCTCGCAGGCTCATCATCCAGGTCTAAACTCATAGTCCTGATGTATTCAAGTCGAGACGTCTGAAGGCCAAACAAGAGCCAAGGCAGTGAGGCAGCATTTTCGAGCCTCCTGGCTGAGTCATCAGCGAAGGGAGGAATTAACAGCATAATTCAATCAATTAGCCACAGGCTCAGCTCGACACCGCAGGCCTGACTGCTTACCCGCGGCGTCGCGTAACGAAGCGGCTAAACAAAACGCACAAAAACATGCTGACACTCAGCAAACGTCAGTCAATACGTGCTCACACTGCTCTTAGACATCATATATCATTTAGGAACCTACTTAACCTTTATTCTGCCCATTTTAAAGAAGCAAGAACAAGCCAGTTAAGCTCAACACGCGGGGGCAGAGGTGCCAAAATATTTGTGCACACCAAGTTCTTTTTTCAATCTTGTGATTCAACAACAGAACATATTTACTCACTCCAAGCACGAAGCCTCATATTGGTATACATGATCATACACTCACAGGACCACGCCCTCCTTCTGTTTGCACACTGCCAGACACGCCCATAAACACACGGTCATGTGACCATGCGTAGGCACAGTCAAACACACACACACACACACACACACACACACACACACACGATAATCCTAATATTAAAAAATATATATGTTTATATTATGGTTATATATTAAATTTTATCTACTCCATTTTATATACTATATAATATTTAATTACATTCAAAATTCCAGATATTAAATTTTCCATATCACTTATATATCTATTTTATTTATTTTATACACACAATTCTTTCAGGTTCATGTTAATTATATTCTTTATTTTATTTTTAATATACATACTACTTTAGTATGTTCTCCATTTATGTTCTCCATTTTATTTTAATATACACACTACTTTAGTATGTTTTCCATCTTATTAATTATATTCTCCATTTTATTTATTATATCCTCTATTTTATTTTTACTACACATACTACTTTAGTATGTTCTCCATTTATTATGTTCTCCATTTTATTTTTTGTATAAACACTACTTTAGTATGTTCTCCATCTTCTTAATTATATGCTCCATTTTATCTTTATAAATTCTATGTACCCTGAACAAGGTTCCATTCCATCACAGAGCTGGGTATGATTATAATTTATTTTCATAACCACTGAAATCAACCTAAAGCTAATTTTACCTTCAACATAACTGCATAATTAAGACCGAACTGCCATGGATTTCAAACTAAAATTGATTTTATAATCATTAGAACCACCTCACACAGCCCGAAACTGATTGATCAACGTATTGCACTGATTTCATCTCCCTTTGAACCAAAACCAGATTTTATAACTGCATTAAACACTAATAAGAACAGAGGATATGAAACTCAATGCAATTTTAGAACTGGTTTTTATCATATTTAGACCCAAAAATATCACCTAACGACTCATTTTAATAATCTTTATAATCACTGATGTTGGTATGACTGATTTTACTATTATTGATATCAATTAATCTAATTTTACTCACCTTCATTAAGGGATATCAACCTATAAATAATTACAAAAATTATAACTGCTAACACCACCAGAATCTGCTCTATAGTTATATTTATAGTTACTGATCAAACCGAGAATCAAAACCATCTTCAAAGCCACTGATTTTAACCTGTAATGTGTTTAATAATCCAGCCACCAATTAGCTTAAAACTAATTAACTACTAATATCAACACAAAACGATACTAAAAAATGTTCTGTGAAATTCACATATCGAGTATCGCGATATGCTCTGTTGGTTGAATCGCCCAGTCCGGTGCATCAGGCTGCCCTTTTGCCCTGCTTGTGCTACGATGCGTCTCTTAGAAACAAATCACGAGCATTTTGATTGCAATCATGGAGGAGGCAATGAGCCTCAAACCCTCCATTAACTCAGCGATGTGGTGTCAAAACCCTACAGGATGAAGGATGGCCTTAATTTTGGCCCCTGCGTGCTCGCCGTGATTAATGAATTCAATCAGAATCCGGCCAGCACAATGAAAGGTATCGACTAATCTGATTGTAAATGCCACTCGCATGAGAGAAGATGCAACACCACAAACAACACACACCAGCACACACAGGTACGTGAGACATATAGATATCATACAGGTACGTCACCTGCAAAGGGCAGCAACACTTTACCAACCGAGTAACGGCAAGAAACAGTCATACGACCATGGGGTGGTATTTAAGTACCGGACATGAAGTTAAATCCTGTAGCTACTACCCTCATTATCACATCAGTGCCATGGTGATAACGGCACACCCTTATACAAGGTGCCAAAATTACACTGAGCTCTATGGCAGAGGAAAAAATATTGGCCCCATTACTGGAAAATCATGAGCTCGGTTCCAAATTGTGCCATTGCCATCTGTAGCTGGGAGTCCACACTGGTGCCGTGTGTGTTAGAGGGGCAGTTAGTGCCAATTAAACATGATGAGCTGCCCATTGATGGAGGCAATCTCAGGCCACTGTGAGCTCATGTCTGCCCAATGGGTCCATTAGTGACCTAATCCAAAGGTTATTTTATAGAACTCAAGCGATAGTGAAAGTCGATTAGAAGAGCCCATTAGAAGGCTCGTTAGTACCCTAATCCCAAGTGGGTTGAACTGCCCGATGGTGGGCAAACACGAGCTCATGTTTACCCAATAGAACAATCAGTGCCCAAATCCAAGGACGATGACCTGCACAATTATTTTGTTGAACTCAAGTGCTAGTGAAATCACATAGCAAAGTGGGTTGCCCAATAAGGGTAAAATAAACCCTAATAAATTAGGTAAAACATGTACCCAAGGGGGCAGTTAGTACCCATCCTCAAGTGTTGATTTGCCCAGTTATGTAGACAATCCTAGGCAACTGTGAGCTTCTGTTTCCAATGAGGTAATTAGCATTCTAGTCCAAGGATGCTGGCCAAAGTGATTTCGGGCAACAGAGAAAACTTCTACCCCATGGGAGCAAATTATAACCTGTCTTCAAATGGGTTTTCCCAGTAATGTAGACAATGACAGGCAACTCTGAGCTCATGTGTACTCATTGGGGTATTAAGTGCCCTAATCCAAGTCAAATTACCCCATGATAAACTCTGCCAGCCCTCTGTAAGTAAAAATATCAAAAACAGAGCAGTTCATACCCTTCTCCAAGTCAATCGGGCTCAAAATGGACCCAATAATCAATAATCCTAGAATACTGATTTGTCCAATAATCAATAATGTGGCCAATTGTGGATGACCATGATCTTATATGTACCATCGAGCTGGTTATTGCCATTTTATCCCGATAAGAACGTGTTCAAGTCAATTGAATTCATTCATCCATTTCCATACCTGCTAAATCCAGTTTAGGGTCTGCACAATATGCAAGGCAGAAACCAAACCCAGAGAGGGTACCAGCCCATCACAAGACATAACACATACTGGGACACTTCAGAGATGCCTGCTGACCTAACATGCAAATTAGGGTGGCACAGTGGTTAGCAATGTCACCTCAAAGTTCAGAGATCCCAGTTCAATCCCAACCAGGCTTTATCTGTGTGGACTTTGCATGTCCTCGTTAGTACTCCAGTTTCCTCGTATATTTCAGAGTTATGTTAATTGGTGTTTCCAAAGTGCCCTTAGGGTGTGAGTGTGTGATGGATTGGCGCTCTAGAGTTGTTTGTGCCTTACACCCTGTGTTACCAGCACCGACTCCCCTGTGACCCTGAGTAGGATAAAGCGACAGACAATGAATGAAGCCCTATAGGCTCTGGAGTTGTGCACTGTGCCACCCTTGAACTGGTACCATGTATTCAGAAGGTGGCAGAAACCCCACATGGCACTGGGACAGCATCCATAGGGTCTGTAGGGTGAGGGAATGGATCTGAGGCTGTGCTGCACCAACCTGATTCTGCACAAAGCAGAACAAACCCTGACAGTAAACGAGCCCCATGTGGTGGAACATTAAATAGACAGTGAGGGTGGGTACGTGGTACCGGCTCATAGTACACTGGGTTTATTTAGGGTAGAAGATGGAGCACTGACCCGGTTTGACGGTCTTGAGGCGCACCGGCTCTCTGAAGTGCCGGATCACAGCGAGCGTGTCTCGGTTCGTGAGGCCGCTCACGGGGGTTCCGTTCACCTCCAGCAGAACATCTCCAGGCGCGGGGGATCTGCCGGTGAGCCAGCGCAGCCCCGCCGGAGGAGCATGGCCCACATAGGGGAACTCTCCGTGCTCTGCACCGCCCCGGATCTCCAGCACCGAGCTCAGCTCTGCTCCACCGCACGAAGCCGCGAACTCCAGCACTTTGCTCGCCCAGTGTTTCTTCTTCTTAAGCGTTTTGGACATGATGCTCCTCTGTTCGTGTTCCTCTAAACTAATCCGTAACGGTTCGGGTTCCTGTCCCGTCGGTCCTACGGTGTGACGCTGCAGCTGGAGAGTCCCATTGCTTATAGAGAAAAAAGTTTCCCCAAACGAAAGAACGAAGCGGAACGAGAACGAGAAGCGCTTAGAGAAGATCCGAGCAGATTTTAATCCCCTTAAAATCCCACCTCATAAAGCCAGAGATCACTGGGTCAGATAGGCAGAAGAAACCACAGCACGTTCATCCAAACAGAGCCCGATCCAATCCTTAAACCGAACCCTCCCCTCCAGAGTTAGTGCTGCACACCTGTACCGGGCCGAACCCCTCCGGAGATCATTACCTGTCCGGATCCTGGAAACCGAGCACTTTCACCGAATTACCCGAATTATCCAGCTCACATCACACCAGCTTCTATCAGAGCCCACAAACGAGCTTCTCCTGGCCGGCTGATCTCACATCAAGTCGTGTCTCGGCTCTCTTCCACCGTCCGGACCGCAGCACCGAACCAGCGTCCCACCGCGCGCTCTCAATTAATCAGCTCAAACAGCGCGGAATAACTTTGTATCCTGAACCCTTCCACAGCACATCAGCACAGCCAACGATGATTGACACCCGCCCCGTCCAATAGCGAGCCCGGGTCCGACAGCGACGTGCGGGGGGCGGGGCTTCAGCCACATTCCTCACAACCGCAAACAATGTGCGCCATGACAACGATTAACCCTGTAAGTGCGGCCTAGAGAAATGTGCAACAAACACAACAGCAACTTCATAAAGATGATCTAATATCGCCTTCAAACCTTATAAACACAAAGCTGCAACAGAAAACAGGATCTACATTTTATATTTAATTTATTTTAAGGCATTTCTCCCTGTAAAGTAGGATAATAAAATGAACCTACACTACAGAAATTATTTATTTATTCCTTCTTTTTTTATTCATTCATTCATTGTCTTATCCGCTTATCCTAGTCAGGGTCTCGGAGAAGCCGGTGCCTAGCCGGAAACACAGGGCGCAAGGCAGGAACTACCCTAGATAGGGCGCTAATCCAGCATAGGGCACACCCACTCACACTAAGGACACTTTGGAAACACCAATTAACCCAACACGCATGTCTTTGGAATGTAGGAGGAAACTGGAGTACCTGGAGAAAACCCACACAGACACGGGGAGAACATGCAAACTTCACATAGGTGGAGTGAAGTCCCGAATCTCAACCAGGACACCTGCAACCCTGACTATTAAAAACAGTGTTACAATGTAGGAATTAAATAATTTTTACTGTTATTTACCTTAGGACAAATAGGATTAGTTTTAAGCACAGCCAGGGTTCAAACTTTAGGACCAGCTACACACTGCAGTTTGCTCTTACCGCCAGTTTTAGCTTCTTATATTTTAAAATGTCTTAAGGTGGAAATTCTTGGAGGGAAATAATATGCATAGAAATGTTAAGTGTTAATATATCGTACTGTTTGTAGATTGTGAATGCAATTTTGCTGCTTTTTAACACGATAATATCGATATTATAAAACTAACCAGAAAGTGGCGCAAAGCACTTTTATCACGTTGTATAATGTCGCCATCTGCTGGTAGAAACTTTTAACTGCTAAACACGTCGAATGGGGTTGGAGTTTAGGTGGAGTCATTCAAAGCAAAGGCCTGTACACTTAATCTGTGTCTATTGTAACCTTCAGAAAATTTAGTTGTAATTTTTCTCTGTACTACAGTCATTGCTGTTCTCATTATGATCATCACATTTTTTTGCAAAATAAAGGTTTTGTGTTGATATACACTGGTTATTTTGTAAAACACTGTTCTAGTGGTAGAGTGCAGGGTTCCTCAACCTTTTACCCCACGGTCCCCTGTTCACAACTCGAAAGTGTCGAGGCCCCCCAAGACAACAAAACTTAACTTTTGTGTAAC
>JAVSBU010336666.1:0-10891 GCA_033118015.1 Loricariichthys derbyi | reverse complement strand
AGGCTAATTTTAAAATAGAAGCGCCCTATCAATGGTGTAGAAAGCCTTTCGTAGCACCCTATCTAGGACAAGAAAACTGAATGGAGTAGGGGGAGAGAGTGACTAGTTTGTGAATGAAACGCTTCCCAAATTCGATGTAAGGTCTAGTACAACAAAATCCTGGACGTTTGTGAAATTCCCCCCCTGACATTTTTTTAAGTCTCAAAAAGAGGACATGTCCGGGGAAAAGAGGACGTCTGGTCATCCTACTAAATGACAAAGAAGATTTTAATCTTCTGGGTGGAAAGGTTACACCTGTGAAGTATGGTGGAGGATCTATTATTGGTGAAGTTTTGCTTCCAAAGGTCCTGTGAACCTCACAAAAAAAAGCAGTGAAGACCAGTATGTTATGATACTGGTATATATATTGGTCAACCAGCAAGACCACTCAGGTTAGAAGCGAAACCATCACAAAACATTCATTCAGTGTCTTATCTGCTTAATCCTACTCGAGGTTGTGAAAGCCCTTGAATACTCGGCAATACAGGGTGCAAGACAGGAACAACCCTAGACACACAATCATTAAGGGCCCTTTGGAAACACCAATTAACCTAACATCTATGGAATATGGGGGATACTGAACTACGGGGAAAACATGCAAATTCCACAGAGATGGAGTCAGGATCAAACTGGGGATTTCAGTGCATAGAGATGACTGGTAACCACTGTGCCACCCCATCATGAAAGAACTTTGACCAATTTGGAATCATCACACAGTATCAAGTTAAAGGACCAGCATTAAAGCACAACATTCTGCTGGTTTTGCAATCTGAATTCTTTCTTCCAACTTCCTGTACAGGAGACCCACTTATACTCTATTTGAATTGATGTAAATGAGAACAGTTGTACAAATTTTGGATACCGAAAAGGGTGTCAGGCTGCACTGGATAGTGAAGACAAGAATGGTACATAGTTTAAATGGTATCGTGCTGAAGCCTGCGGATGCTTCCACACACACATTTTAGCCGCTGCTTCATTAAGGTTATATTTAGACAGTATTAATGAGAGCTCATCTCGCTTGCTTCTAAAGGGGTATAAATAGAGATAACAGAGGAATTGCAGACCATGACAGGAACTGATAGATCAGCTGTTTAAAGTTATTTTTATTATTGTTACACACACTTTCCTCTCAACAGCAGTTTACAGATTTCTATACAGGAGTGAAAGATGATGAGTGTCGATGGCACAGACTGGCATGATATAGTGACTTGGATCTAGAGTTAATGTAGGTCAAGGCTTTAGGGAGGGATCTGTGTGGGATCGGCTCATCCTTTAGCACTTGCTAGATGGTAGCAGGTCAAACAGGTAGTGTCCAGGTTGTCCCTGTGCCTATAGGATTGCAGCTGTGTGGCTGCCACACCACACAATCATGGAGTTCTCCAGGAGCTGTTGAGGACCAGGATAGGCTCTACTGGGCTTTATAAATTAGGCGGGCTTTGTTTTAACTTTCTGCAGCGTTGATGTTGTTGAAATATTGGCTTCTCACTCACAGCAGGTCCAGCATTGGAAACAGCACTTTGGATCATTTTGGATTACATATCACACATTAAAAGCAAATTAATTTAGTTCTTTGTGATCAAAATTTTGGTTACGGCTGAAAATATGTTGGTGCCTCTCTAGCTTTTAGACTTTTCATGCACCTCCACCTTATTATTCTAAGCTCTTCACTAGTTTCAAGTGTAGAAATAATATCTTTGGATGGAGATCAGACCCGGACTTCTGAGAAATTACTGCAGAAAAATAAGTCTAGATTCCTGATTTAAATCCAGTTCATCTTGTACAAGATTACACATCTTCAGTCACATTCAAACATCATGTTTGTTTATTCAATCCATATTTATTAGCAAGATCAGTAAGCTTAACAGTCTGGAAGATCACCTCATAGGTGGGTTTGTGATTTGCACACATAAAAAAAAAACAAACAAAAAAAACACTCAGTATTGTGCTACCTGAGAAATATGTTTTTTGGGGTTTTGTCAGGATAGCAACTGTTTGTTTGGAAGAATAATTACATGAAGTTAATTGTAAATTCATATATTGCACAACATGCTTGGAGCCACTTTGCAAAACATTTATAACAAAGTAACCAAGTCCTCTGTATCTGTGGGGATTTTCTCTAGGGTGACATACAGAAATAAACAATGAAGATGTTTTGGCATTTGAATATAACCTATGTGTAGCCCACTTTAATCATCGTTTAGGTATTTTCCAATAATATCTAACAAGAAAAAGATGGAAAAGTTCATGTGCTTGTATACAGGACTGTTGTGAGACACAGGTTAAAGTCCTATAGTATGGACCAGAAGGTCCAGGGTTTAAATCTCCTCCGTGCCCAGCTGGAGTCCTTGCTTAGACTGTATCAGCTCTAAGTTTCTGTGGATAATTATACAAAGTGACCACTGTATTCAACTACATTTCACTAGAATCTATTTTATACAGCACAAACAAACAATTGCTGTCCAGAAAATCTCCAAACAATTTTCTTGGACGTCCCAATACACAGAATGACATACACTGAAAAACGTGCTGTTTTTTTGGTGCTGTGTATCATCAGGCACCAAATCAATGGCCAAAGATCTGATGCTTCTTAGATGTTAAGAGACTAATGGATGAAATGTAATCATAACGTAGAACTTTGTCAGCGTGCATATTGCTATAAATAGTTCTTCAACATAACAGATACAATTCTAACGCGTCAGTTTTGTACATAAAGTGAGAGGAGTCCTACTTGCTCTGGCACAAAGTGATAAGATGGTATGAAGTTGGCACTAAAATATTAAGGCACAGAGTAATGAAATGATTTCACATCATTTCAAGTATCCTTACACTATTTTAGCCAGCTGTTGATCAGCAAGTTTAAAAAAAACCATAAAAACAAACAAACAAAAAAACTGATCAGCACATCTCCAAGGCTCCAGCTGATCATGGACATCCAATCAACACCAAGGCCTTATCAAATGTGCACAAGTAGAGAAAGCAAGAAGCTGGAAAAGTTCAAAAACAAAAAGCAAAGACGAGCTGAGTGAATCTATACAAGGCAGGCTAGGTTGAAACCGCAATCATTAAAACCAAGAAGTAAAAAAACAAAAAGAAAAACGTTAAGGGTATTTTACAAAACATTTGCTTTTGGAACTCAGCAGGCTAGAACAGCTTTAGTTCAGGAAGAACGTGCTCTCTGTGTGGAGTATCGGTCGATACCGCGCTCGTATTCACCCTCCCATCGTCACCGCCATGCCAGCGCTTCGTTTAAGTGATGCTTTATGACTTGGACCAAACTAAACAAACAGAAAAGATTAAAAGAACATATGTAAATTATATGATTTGCCAATTCACTAACTGAAAATAACCAACCATTAAGGGAAGAAATGCAAATATATTATTACAGGAAGTCTCAATTTTATGATGGCCTTACTTTAATGACGGGAATCTGATAATAAACAGATACATAAACAGCAGAAACCGCATTCTGTAATTTAAATTTTCCCCAGTAAGCGATATACGATACGCAACAGGTAGCACGCAATACAAGGAATCATCAGTAGGTGGCAGCAATGAACACTGGGAATTGTAGTGAGGAAAAGCTGCGATAATATTTTGTTGTTTTGGAAATTACATGAGATATTCCATTACAAAACAAGCTTTATGTTAAATATGTTTAAGCTACATACGAATTGCCTTACAAATAAATAAATCCAGCTTAATTACAGTACGGTCAAGGAAACCTAATAGGATCATCCTTATGGTGTAAGGGATGCATTTGGCTACAATATACAAATATTTTATTATTATTTAATATTAAATTATTACTTTTCAACATCAACAGTAAACATCACACATTCATGGTCATTTAATTAAACCAGGCTGCCAATTATTTACGTGATAATATCTCCTCGGATAAAATGAACCAAGACTTACAAAACAGTGGCCTTACTAAAGGTAATTCTTGTGAACAATCTGTAATTTTCCTCTATTAGAGAAGTAGGAAGCAGCAATACTCACTGATAATGATGACGATGATGATTATAAGGACAGCAATCAAAATGGCCCACATCTGTAAAGGTCAAACAAACATTTTTATACACGTAGACACCCACTGATCAGTCCCAAAGTTAAAACCACATCCTTGTTCCTACACACACTGTCCATTTTATCAGATCCACTTTCCATATAGAAGCACTTTGTAGGTGACGGTGAGGGCTTTAAAAACTCTGAACCACTCATACCAGTGCAACACTCCACTGTATCACCAGAATAACAGCTGGTCCTGACCACTGAAGAAGGACAAAGTATGTAGAACTACAGAAATTGAAGTACTACAAAGTGCCTTTATATGGTAAGAGGAATTGAAAATTGACAATGAGTGATTTTAATGTTGTGGCTGATCTGCACGAACATATACATCAACTTAAGAAACATGACTAAGGTAATTCCATTAATTCCATCACGCTGCTTATCTCCAGGGTCCAGAGCTCATTCTGGAATTCATCTGGCACAGTTAAGTTGGTACTCTGAACAGTGTCCACGCTACACTATAAGGTTATCATCTACATTAAAAACAAGCACGCTATCATATCATCATCCAATGAGCGTTATTGCTGTGCTAATGAACATATAATCATGGATTTAAGTTCCTCAAAGCTTAACGCCGTTCCTTGGGAATTCTTCCGTGAACCCCACCCTGGTCAGATACTAGAGAGGAACTTTTTACCTTGCAGTTTTTCCACCAGTACTTCCTCTTAAGTTTGGCGGCATTGTTTTCAAACTGGGCGGCTCCGACCTGAAGTGCGTCTGCCCTGTCGTCCAGCTCAGAGAGTTTCTGGTCTCGTTCCAGGACTTTGTCCACATTCACCCGCATGATGTCCACCACCTGGGAGAAGGAGCACACACGACAAACTTAGAGCTATTCCAGCCTATTTGGGGGAAACCTCAACCCCCGGTGTCTGTACCTCTCCTGACTTTATGCTGATGCTTATTAATTCAATCTTTTGCTTTTTTTGTTTCATGTATAGCTTGGTCAAAGCGTGTAAAGAGTCATTTATAAATTAATCTTACTTCTATATCATGTTTTTGAAAATATTAGCTTACATATTCTTTTCATTAAATACATTCCCTCCTAATATTTATTTAGTTTCAGCTTATATAAACTACTCCTATTAAATTATTAATTAGATAATTAAAAAAAGGAGGTTTGGTCCCTTTTTGAGTTCTGATCCTCCCAAGGTTCTTTCCTTAAAATCTTTGGATTTTCCTTTCCACTGTCGCCCTAGGCTTCCTGAGTTTGGGATCGGCCTTAGACGTATGAAGACAATATCCTATAGAAATAAATTTGTCTTTATTAGAGAGACTTTAGTATTTTTATGCCAAAAAAACATTTTTTATAATATTTTTTTTTTACATTTGCGGACGTGTCACCCGGGGCACTTGCACCTCTGGCTCCAAGTGAAATCTCCCTATAACAGCTCTCTAGTTACAGCTCGCTGCCTGCTGGAAATCCCCTCTACTGTACTGGAAATTACAGCAGGACTATGCAAGCTCGGCCTCGACGTTACATAACTAACTACCATAGTAACCAACACAACACTCCATACCTAAGTCACATGGGCCAGGGATCTACAAAGTGAAGCGTCCAAAAGAGAGAGAGAGAGAGCATCAGGGTGCGGCCCCTTTAAAACAACCCACTGGGGGGGAGCTACAAGCACAGGGGCCCATGATTCACTTACATAACCATGGAGACGGGCAATTACATAAGCGCCCGAGACACGTCCCAAAATGAACCGTATGAACCAGACCAGAGTGAGCCACAAAAGATTCAGATGACTGCACGGATTCCCCACATCAGTAAGGCACTGGGTCCATCGGTCAGTGGGAGCAATGCCTTTGTGCTGCTTTTTTAATGCATGCCATTATTTAAACAGGTTTCATATTAAAAAAATAATCAATGACATGATAACATGCACGGAAATAACCTGAAAACAGTCTATGAATCACTAACCAGCGTTCACATAAGAAGACTGTTAGTTAACCTTCCAAGCAAGGTGGCACCGCCCACCCTAAAACAAGCACCAATTAACTAGCTGCACTACTCCCTGCTGGAAACACGACTCATTTCATACAAAGCAAAGCACATGTAGGTACTTGGGTGGTGCCGTGCTCTAATATACCAGCCCATCACTGCATTGAGTTAGGTTCCAGGTCCGGAGGTGCCTTCTGGCTGGGCGAGGCTTCACATATAGGCTATGTCCGAGGGAGTTTCTCACACTGTTTTTTTTTTTCCAGGGATAGGTGCAGGAGTCACTCTTACCCATGACCATGAAATGCAGGTTTAAAATGAGGGTGGGTTTAACAAAACTACCTAGATCTGTTCTGTTAAATTAAAAAAAAAGCTGGTATCAGGTTGTCAATGAAGCCTGAAGCTAATGCCTCAGCGAGGCTCAGCGAGGGCTGAAAACAATCCAACCCTTTCCTCCTCTCTCTTATGAGAGGCTTACACCAGGAATGTCACATGATGCAAAGCCCACACCAGCCTCAATGACCCCTCTACTCCCCTACTGTGTGGAAAATTCAGCTATATAATGAACCAGAGCAGCGAAACAGCAACACCATGTGGTGCTTGACTTTTATGGAAGAAATGGGAAATATTGGAGGGAGGTAACAATACAAATGAAGCCATGCCATTTTTCGTTTTTAATAACTGCACTATGTCTGTACATTCTGAAAATGCCAGTAAAGGCAAGACTGAATAGATTGAACGTTTGTATTTTCTTAAATAAAAACACAACCTACAGAACTTTTCATTTTGGAAAAACAAAATGTATTAAAAAATGGGGCCTTCAGTCTCACAACTGGGCATGGCACAAAAATCGGGTATTAGCTCTAACAAATTCAGACCCACTCGGGTACAGTGGTTAAAATGCACACGCACCTAAAACAGTGCTGCTGACCTCGGCTAGAGTGGGCAAGGCTTAAACTCTACACACAAATGCCAGAAAGGACGACTGCAAAGGCAATGGACTCCTCACAAACAGCTTAGGCTGACAAACTTATGATTAAAAAATTAACTGTCTTCTGCAGCATTTGATGTGATTTGGATTCATAAGAATCATAAGTCTGGCTGAACGCTTTACACTGAGAAGGACGTAAAGGTCGTATATTAATAAGGACAAGGTCCTGACAGTTAAAAGGGAAATAGATACAAAATGCAGAGCCTGAAAGCGCTTTAATCGAGTACACTCTTACCTCATCCACCTGAGCCTGTGTCTGCTGCAGCCTCCGATTGCTTCCTGCCATCCCTGAAGCACCAGGACCTTCTCCAGCCGAGCCAGACCTGCAGGGAAAGCACAAGATTATCTAATCATAATCAATAACTTAAATTAGATTTTGAACTTTTACAATTTTTTTATGGCTGAAAGTGTTGCTTGAGGCTTGACTTGGGCTAGGGCCATGCATCCGCTAAAGATGAGCCTAATAAAAAAGCTCAGCAGCTTATTGAGAAGTAGCTGCTCGACAAGTTTGGCTCAGCTCGTGTGATGGACATTCTGCCATTTACATTTCAGGCTCATGTTAACATGTGTTAATTGAAAAGGGATTTTTTTAAAACTGACATGTAATACCTCACATGAACAGCGATTAGGGATCGTGAGAGATGATTTTACATGATCGATGGTTTCACCTTCAATTTGCTGCTGCTGCTTAAAACAGTTTGAAATGTTTGTACAACATTTCAGCATGTCCCTAAAAATACACTTAAAAATTAAACAGACTAACACCAAGGGCTGTTTAAGACACTGAATCAGTTCCAAGACTATTCTTGTTAGTGATGGGGCCAAAACAACATTTCAGATCACTGTCTTTTTAAAACTTCACTTTTATTTACATTAAAGACCTGCATATTAATAGCTCTGCTTATAGGTGAAAACAAGATCTCCTGCTCTACATATTATCTAGAACTTACACAATAGTGAATCAAGTTGAAATAGACCAAATCCTGCATATGCATCAGTAACCGTAAAGCACTCCATGGTTAGGCTCCTTATTCTCCAGCTAAACTCATGCTACCAAAGTCCAAACTAACTAGGACCTGAGTGTGAACTAAAGCTAGGATATGGGCCTTTGCTGCCATCACGTGGCTACAACACAAAACACAAACTGTTATGACAGCACAGATTACAGTTCATAAGACAGAAAGCACTTGGTGTAAAAGGAAAAAAAAATCACAAATTTATAGATACCTGTTGATAAATATAAACAGAAATAAATTAGAGGCAGTAATTCTATTGCATCATCTGAATTCCAGCATAGACTCACCTGATTCTACTTAATGACCTATTGATTAGGGATCACATGACCCAAATCGGTACTGAGGGAGAGAAATTCAGCATCACTATTATATCACTAATAGCCAATTCTATTTCACCGTTTACTTTCTCTTACACTTAGACCCAACTATTTAAAACCAATTTACCATCTTATTTAATTATCCATTTACATGAGCAAAAAATCTGATTCTACTGACTGCATGCTGAGACAGCTGGGTTCAGCCTGTTTGTGGAACGCTCCAGATGTTGAACACTACAGAAGAGGTGAAGGATTAAAGTAGAACATTTTACAGGCTCCTTGCCAAGGCGATCTTTAATCTCCTGATGCAACACTAGTAAAAGAAGCACGGTACTTACCCGGAATAAACAATCGTTCTGATGTCTAATGCTTAACTTTGGAATGATCAAGTCTGTTCTGTACACTGCACTGGAGATTATGGGATTTTGTACTGATCAATAAGTATATAATTTAATAAGATAAAACTGATCCAAAGTCCATTTCTGTTTATACGTGGTGATCCTGCACCCTCTTGGCTCTCTACGGACATTTTCCAATGAGTCCTGCTCTTTAAATATCAGTACACTAGTAGTGATTCAATTTCTCAGCTCCGTCTGAATCCTAAGTCCAAATGTCTGGCCAAGTATGACATCACACAAACATAATTAATGTGTTCTTATTACTGACGGTCCGACTGGTGTTACCCAGTACATCCTCTCAATAATCTTAGTTTAACAAAGCCAGCAGCAAACAGACTGAAAGCAACATCAGCCACAATTTCTGTATTTTTACCTCCTCTTAATACAGTCTCATTAAGACATCTGTAGACTTAAATCACAGGAGAGAACAAACTTAAATGCGGCCTGAACAGTGTGTGAAATTCAGAAACCTTATAGAAACACACTGGATCATTTAGTTTTTAACTTTTAATGTGTTCAGTACCTTTAGTTTTAGATATCTCATTAACTTCTGTTGGCTGTACCAACAGCAGTCCTGTCAAAAACGTGTTCACTAATTACACCTAAAGTATTGTTTTGGGACATAACCATGAGTCTGTTACTTCCCGTACTTCCAAATATAAACAGTCATTATTAGGTGACAGACTAAAGCACAGGTTTGGGTGAAGCTTGTGAGTTTTGCACAAGCCGATGTGAAAGCTGTGCATCCATTACAGGGCATTTCTGAACACAGTGATCTTTGTGTTTGGATCTCACATGATCCATTGTACTGAAAGCTCCAACACTAAAGCAACGGTACAGAAGCGATGTGGGGACTGAATTTCAAGAAGACATGGCTTTGAAGGGGCACATTATATTTAAGACATGGCTTTAATTCTTTGTTTCGCTATACGTTCAGTTAGATCTTAGCCTATTCTGACTACAAATCAAAGCTGTAAACATTTATCATCAGGAAAAAGAGATGTACAGCAATCCATTCATCATCACTGTTTTAGGATGCTGGAGACAAACACATCAGCCACTTAATTAGGTACACAAACATCTAATCAGCCAATCACCTGACAGTGCATTTAGGCATGTAGAGATGGTTAAGAGGAGCTGCTGAAGTGTAATGCAGAATAAAGCTGATTTAAGTGACTTTGAAGGTGGCATGGTTGATGGTGCTAGACGGGCTGGTCTCATTATTTCCAAAACTGTTGAAAGAGAAAATGTCCAAACGGGGCAGTTCTTTGGTTGAAAATGCGTTGATGACATCAGACTCGTTCTATCTGAGATGGACAATAAGTCAAACAACCAGCTCCTTACAACCGAGGTACGTAGAAGAGCATCGTGAATGCACAGCACGTCAAAACTTGAGGCAGATGGGCTACAGCAGCAGACCACATCGGGTGCCACTCCTGTCAGCTAAGAACAGCCAGCTGAGACTACAACATAAAATCTGAAAACATTCCTGACCTGATTAGTCTTGATTTCTGCTGTGACATTCAATCAGAACCCATCCTGTTTTTGTGTTTTTAATACACAATCAGGTAAAGTCTGAGTGCTATTTCCAGCAGGATAACACACCTCAACATCTCAAACCTCACATCTCTCTGTGCTCAACACCTCTGGGATGTGATGGAACGGAGGAGAGACAGATCATGGATGTGCAGCTGACAAGTCTGCTGTCATGTCAATACGGACCCCAGTCTTGGAGGAGTTTCCAGCACTCTGTTAAACCTACATGAAAAGAAAAGGGGGTCCAACCCAGTACTACAAAGATGTCTTTAATAAAAGTGGCCACTGAGTGAGAACGAGCTGGTTCCATGTAGTTGTAATGTATCAGGACTGTTTCCTGTTTATACAACTAGCAAATCTCAACTTCTTAAAAAAGTTCATCTTTTAAAACACCAAAATAATTAAGCTTGAATGAGGATGAATTCCGTCTCTTTTCTGTAGAACATTTATGATAAATATATTTGGTTTGATTATAAGAGTTCGTAATCTTACAACCCTACGTAACAACAGGTGACGTCTGAATATATAACCCGTCTATATCTATATATATATATATAAATATATATATATATATATATATATAT
>JAVSBU010336649.1:0-10896 GCA_033118015.1 Loricariichthys derbyi | reverse complement strand
GTTGAGATGGGAAGAAGGACCGAAATGCATACAGCTTAATGAATACTCACTTTATTCATAATATTTATAATCACCCAGCTGAGAAACAGCCGCAAGGAAAACTCCCTGAGAGTTATCAGGAAAAAACCTTGGGAGGACCAAGGTTCAAAAGGGGTATGCTGGACAACCACGCGGGTGGCCCAGAACGGAGCCAGAGCGGGGAGAGGGGCGTATGGCGCACAGCTTTCTTTACTCTATCCATCTAATCCCTACCATACCTCGAGCCTTCTGGCTCTACACCACCTACCTTCTTCAAAAGGGGGGAGGAACCTTTGTCCCTAACTCCCTCAAACACGCCTTGAGCTATGCCATGCCTTTCACAATTTGTGCAGTGCCACATAACGGGTGGAGGAGTGCACCAGCCTGAGACGGACCTTAAAACAAAAAACAGAAGGATGAAAACATATGCCGCTTAGCCCCGCCGGTCATGCTACGGCTGAGGAATGGAGTAAAGTAGAACGGCGTGCAGTCCTTCTTGTAACACAGAGTAATGTCGCTGCATAACTTCGCTCTCATTTCTGGGTTTTATAAGCCACAGCTCAGGTGGAAATAAAGAGGAAATAATAACGCTCTACCATTCTATGCTCTCCAGTCCTACTGGCACAGCGAGGATATGGCAGGGATCGTTACAATAAATCAAATAAACAAACCATTAACAAAAAAACAAATATTTTGAAATTAAAAATACCTTTCAATTATTACTAATTAACTTTTATAACGTATAAAGATTTATGTTTGAACAATTGTGGCTTTTCTACTAAAAGAAAAGGTTAATGCTTAATTTATACAGCGGAAACTGCAAAAACCATGTCTGGTATACAGTATTCAGCCTTTGTTCAGATGTTTTCTTGTGTTTAGTTTCTGTTTCGACCACAAATTTTGATTTCAGTGCATTCCTAATATTACCTATTATAATTCTTAAGGCTTTTAAAGCGCAGGGACGTTGATCAGATGGATGTCAAGTGCTGCATGCCTGTAAATAAGTGAATGAATGAATACATTTCATTGCTGGATGTTCTATCTCTTTAAGAGAGAGTGTATTCCCTAAGGTCGGTCTGTCTATGTGAGGAGACTGCAGCATGTCACACACAATCATGCACTCGCTCTGTGCTACAGGCTAGCAGATGCCTGGTTCGATAAAGCCTGAATGATCTCAGTATGTATGAGAATGTCCAGCAAAGCCCTAATGCAGATACACACACAGTTTTTGACAGTGGGTTTGAAAGCTTGTGCTGCCTTCATTCCTTTTAGAAATGCTTGGATACCACTCTCATGCATTGGTAGATTTTTATATTTATCTTGCTTTTGCAAACACACAAGAAGTCAGAGGGGAAAAAAAATGCTCCTTTGCTGTTGCTTTCAGTTTAGTCCTTTTCTTGGGGCCATTAACAGTGCAATTGAAGTCCTCTATTCGGAACCGAAGGGGCTAAAGTTGTCGATTTAATGCAGACACGCAGGTAATAGTGTTCAAAACAACACGGCAACACGCTTAGCGCTCTTAACCTCGGCGCCGTGTGGGCTTGTGAATTCGCACAAGGGTCGACGGTCACAGTGCAGAAGTTTTCTTCCCCTGCACAATATTAAAGCTCTGAGCCCAGGAGACAAATGTGCTTTTAGTGCAGAATGTTTCCTCAGACATACGGCAGGTTACGACGGGCTCGCCGGAGAAACCAATTACAAAAAGCACTCAGGCGTTCGGAGCGCACGGTCTCGGCTAAGTATGAGCTCGCTCTGTCCAAATAGACGCATTTGTGTGGAAAGTGATTCCACATAAAGTAATCTGCTTTTATATTGCTAATACACTATCATATCTGAAAATCCAAGATTATTGAGAAATGGCTCATTTGCAATGCAAATGTCGCTCTTTCGCAGTTCATTTAGTTTTTAGCTCGTTCATTTCATTTGAGATATTAGCTTTGTGCACGGTTCACATAATTACAAGAACTGCATTAGAATGAGCATCGTTTACAGCCGTAAAAAACTTTCCTTTCTTGTTTTTTAAGTGCTTCCTCTGTTTGACAAAAATGAATGCTTCAGGCTTCAACCAGCTTGCTCGATTTTTCTTTAAGTCTTTTTTTTTTTGTATGGCTTGCCACATGGCCAAAAATATCTAGACACTCCTTCTGATTTTTGCTTTGCTATTTACTTTTACATTTATGGCATTTAGCATTCTTACAATATAAGCAATTTTGGGTTATATATAAGGGTCTTGCTCAAGAACCCAACAGTGGCAGCTTGGCAAAGGTGGGATTTGAACCCTGGACCTTCTGGTCCATAGTTCTGTATCTCAACAACTAATCCACATAATGCTGCCAGTGTTTGTCTTTATGGAGGTAGCATGGATATATGCTTCATTGTACACACAAATTAACTGCTAGGCTACCACAGTCCAGAGCGGCTACTGTTTACCAGTAGTAAAGATCTAAAGGTTAGGAATGTTGCTCAAGAGCTCCATAGTTGTAGAGCTTGTGACTTTGGTCCATCAATCCTGCTTAGAAACCATTGCTAGTTTCTGACTCTGTTGTAATAATCTTCTGTGGTACTGTGCTAGCTTAGTGATTAAGGTATCAGACTGTTGACCAGAAGCTACCACTGTTGGGTTTTTGATCAAGGTATGACTGGATCATTTATAAGTCTCTCTAGATAAGGGCACCTACTAAATGGCTAAATGTGAATTACTAAGTGATAGTGTCTGGATTGGGATTAGCAACTTCCAGCCTTAGTGAATCAGAATCTTAACTTTTGATCCATCAGTGTCCATCGTGTGTGCCTGTGGCAGTAGACCAGGTCGTACAGTAGAACTCAGTAACTTTGAGCTTGATGCTTTAATGAAGTGGGAAGATGTTGGAGCTCAACAATTGCAAGAGAAGAACCAAAGCAAAGAGCCAAAGAATCCTGTTTTAACCCTACTCATTGTGGTCAGGATTGCAAGAGAGAGTTTGGTGCCAAACCTTGAAGCCAAGGTGCACTGGCAGAGGTACATCCTGAAAGGGTCCATCTCAGGGTTTTATGAGGTTTTATGGTTTTATCAGACCCAGACCGTCAAGAATTGGACCACAGAGCATTACAGTGCATACATCATTAAAATCAATGACTCACAAGTCCAACTAAAGTCCAAAGTCCATCAATTAGCAGTTCATCAGGAGCTATTGGGATTGGATTCCCGTGACTGTAGAGCCAAACCTAAGCCCAGCTAGAAATAAAGAACTGCAGCTGGACTTGAGACCACTGGAAATGCTGTTACTCAGAAAAATGGACAATAATAGCTTGGAGATCTTTTTGGAGTAAAACATCTTATTCCAATATTCCAATAGCAAGTCTAGTGTGTACTTGATTTAACTGCTGTTATTGTGAATTGGAAAGCTCTAGAGGCACACCAGTGGTCCATACAAGCTCACAAAAAGGGACTGCCAGGTGCAACCTTTACTGTTGAGTTCCTACCATCAAATTCAGTGGATGATCTCCATGTGCAATGACAAGGGCCAGCTGGAAAGGTGTAAAGTAATGTTTTAGAGCTGAACTCCAGAGCAGTGGATATGCATTCCCAGGAGCCCAGTGAGATTAATCCTCACTATCTGTTGCCATCTTTCTGCTGTGGATTTGGATAGTTTCTGGAGATGGCTCTGGTCCACTAAGTGGATGCTTGTTGGTGTAAATCCCAGGTCGGCTTAACTGCTCAGCTCGATTGTAAGTCGGCCTGCCTTGGGAAGTATCTGCTAAAAGCTGCTGAATCTGTCAGGCTGAGAATGATACTGTTTTTGGAACACACCTCTTTAGGTGCAGACCTCACTATTTCCTCTAAGATTATATTAGAGAACCTGCAGAACCTCTCAGACATTCCAGAGCTTTAAACCATTATCAGTGATATGATCTTCAGTGCTGTGCCATGTTTAACCTGGTGTTAGTCGCGCCCCCCCCCCCCCCCCCCCCCCCCCGGTCAGTGCTGGAGTCTGTCTGGATGCTAAACTCCTATCCTCAGCTGCTTTGGGATTGCTGCATGGTTGAGGTCAGCCTGAGGAGGGCTGCTCTGCTATAAGGGATTACATGCCTGATCTTGCATGTCCCACCACACACACAAGAAGATTAGTGCTTGACTCCAGATTCGAGCTACTTCAGCAGGATTGACTATTGCAGATGGTCTTGACTCTGGATGAAGATGTCACGGGTTTAATAACAACAGGAGATTGCTGCCATTATGCCCTTGAGTGAGGGCACTTGAGCCAATGCCACTTTAAAGGGAATGTTTGTGTATAAGGGAGCAGCAGC
The DNA here is from genome assembly GCA_033118015.1 of Loricariichthys derbyi. Lineage (NCBI taxonomy): Eukaryota > Metazoa > Chordata > Actinopteri > Siluriformes > Loricariidae > Loricariichthys > Loricariichthys derbyi. Next base: position 6,591 of record JAVSBU010336649.1, on the reverse strand, counting down.
AGACCATAGAATTTAAAATAGATCATAAGATATTTTTAGAAATGTTTAGTCAGAGAATATACAGTAGTTAAATTGAAAACTATTTGAAATGTGGACAAATACAAAAGATTTAGGATGGAGAAAGTGGCTCAGTATGACTCACTGGTGTTGCTGGTGTGCTCTGGTTATCGATGGCTTGTTTAACCAACAACAGGAAAATTCTCCACCAATCAAAAAGCTATATAAAAACAACAAAGAAGCAGAACTGTCCTCAGGGTGCAATTTGGTTTAGTAAATCACATCTACATGAGCACATTGAGCTGAACCTGAGGATCTGCTAAAGGCTGGAATCTTCTAGAATACATGAACCCTGGAGGAAGCAGAACTTCAAGAGAGTGAGAGTGAGAATCCTTTAAGGAATCGATTAGATACGTTGGTGTTTTAGAAAAACAAAAACAGTCAGAGATTCAGAAAAACTAATGTAGTCACTGAAATACAAGGTGACCTGCCTTTGATTTTAGAGCTTTTTTGCTTTCTGTTGAGAGTTTGTTGAGAATTTCATTTCAAACCCACAGGCTTCATTACTGTAGAGGTTATTTCCTCTTTAACTAAAGGCACCGGCTAACGTCCATCCAATTAAGGTTCAGTCATTTTAACGTTTGAGGTAATAAGTTATAAAAGAAAAGAAAAATCTGTCGTATCTCATTCATGGCGGAATGTCAGAAAGCTAATATGACACCTGCTATAAAAATAAAATTGCAATCTTAAAGGCAGAAAACAATGTGGATCTCCTTTCATTTTAGTTTTGGTAAGTGTTTCAAGTTTTATAAAAAGATAAAAATAAGAAAAAAAAAACAGGGATAATAATTAATGTCTTATAATAAGCCCAGTCATTATATAGTGAAAATAATTAAATGGAAAGGATTTAAAGAGTTCCATTGATGATTAAGGAACTGAAGAGTTGTGAAAGCTTTTGAGGACCTTGGGCCATGATTAGATTTGTTTAGTTTTAGCTATGGAACAATGACCACAAATAAAACACGTTGTCGACGAAGTCAGCCACATTTTTAAACTTGGATTTGTTACTGCTCAGTATTCTTATGTGCTGATCTTCTTTCCAATTTTTAGCATATCCTAATTTTTTCTCTCTGCTCCCCCTCCGAAAAAAAGTGGTTTCTTGGTTGCTACCTTGTCAAAAAGACCATTCCTGATGAAGCTTCTTCATTCTGTAGACAGGTCAACTTGGGATCCTGTTGAAGTTGCCAGATTGCTGTCATTGCTCCAGTGCAAGGGGAGCTCACACTAATTACTTAATTACTCACACTATGAAGCTGTTTGGTTTTTTTCTAATTTTTTCCCCCCATTTTTAATACTGTGTACAGATTTTCCTGTATTTCCTGTAATAGAGAGTGAGAAATAATTACATATTGTCATATCGAATCTAATGGTGGCCTAAGACTTCTGCACATTACTGTAGCTCTAATTAGCACTGATTATTGAATCAGATCATTCAAATTTATGAAATATACTAGTAAAAATGAACTAGCACTTACATTTCAACTTTCTTTATTCTTCAGAGTTTACTGAATACAGTTTTGACCTCAACCACCATATTTCATATAAATGCACCACTAAAATAAAACCATGACTCACATTCTGATCACCAGTACTGATTACTGTTGGATGAATTACAGTTCAGTGTAATGAGTGCAGTGTTCGAGCTGATTGTGTGTTTGGGTTAAGTGTTTGGGCCAGTTCATGGTGAATCACAAGTATAACGTCCAGATCTGCCGTCTGGAGGCTTCACTTTACACTACCTGTGTTTGGTTTGCTTTGTGTAAACTGAATTATGATGATGAAGTCTGAGTTTACAAAATCTCTTAAATTTGAGATCTCCTGCCTGAACCTCCCATTCCAACCCATGGATATTAATATGCTGTTGGTCTTTCTTTGCTGCTGTAATGGCCTCCAGGTTTTTCACTAGAATAGGGAACAGCTCTAAAACCTATAATTGAGGAACTTTTTAAAAAGTTCTGGAAACCTTTAAGAAACTAATAAAAGCAAAAAATTATTTGAGGAAGTAAATCATTTTAATCCTTTGAGGAACGGAAGAGTTCTGCTTTTTCCTCAATCATTTACCCTATTTTTCCTGGCCAGGGTCAGTCTCCAGAACCTAAGCTCAGAGAACACAGTATGCAGATGTAAGGTCGCTCTGGATGGGATACCAGGCTTTCAAACCTAAATCCCTACAAGGTTGGGCTTTATCATATTAGACTACTGTGCCACCCTGTTACCTTTTGTAGAACAGAATAGTAAACTATCTAAGTAGGAACTTATTAGTTATGTAACACTGCAGTTACAACATTTTAACATTTTAAAGCTATTTTGGTGAAGATAGTAATTTTTTTGGAAACTTCTGATGAATTCTGTAGTTCTGGAAATGTGCAGCTACAAATGTTTTAAAACAACTTTTTTTTTTTTTTGCTCTAAAATTAGAAACCAAAGTTAAAATCTAAAGTTAGAATCTAAAGTTTTTACTCTAAAGTTTATGGAACATTTTGAGAACCTAAGTACGGTAGTTTTGGATCCTTTTAAGCAGCTGAAAAACTGAAAGCTATTTTGATGAACTTGTGGAACTAATTAGTTGTGGAACGTTTACAGCAGCAACTGAAATTTGAAAGGTAGTTTGACTGAGTAAAATTCTGGAACATTTAGAAGAATTAAATAGTTCAGAAAGTTGAAAAAAAATCCTACAATTTTTAAAGATATTTAGATGGTTAGGGATTTTCTGGAATCTTTTGTGGAACTAAGTAGCTTTGGACTTTGTAACTTTTAAGCAACTTCAAAATGTGAAAGGTATTTTGATGGTTAGTAATTTTCTTTTCAGAACTAGGTGGTTATAGAAGTTTTAAATCAGCTATAAAAATTGAAAGCTATTTTGACTAAGTTAATTATTTAAAATTTTGAAAAACTCTTTGACTTTTTAAGGCCTTTTATGAAACAAATTAGTTATGTAGTTTATTGAGTATTTTCTGAGTTCACAAGCATTTAAAGAAATGTTAAAAGCATTTAATGGAGTTAATGAATATTTAGGATTTTGAGGAACTAAAGGGGAGGTTAGAATATAAGCAATCACGTTTTACTTAATCCAAAGTGACTTATGAGACGTGCAACTGGTTGAATAATCAGTAATGTTAATGTAATGCATTACCTGTCATTACCTTGTTTTTAATCCAGAGATTAAAAACAAAAAGTTTGGTGCTAAGTACTATAATAAGAATAAATACTAAGAGCTTAAATAAAGTTGACAGAAATATAAAGAACGAACAGATGAGGTATAACAAAAGTGCATGACAGGTACCATGCTGCTGTGAAACTGTCTAACACACAGTGGATTTTCTCATATCTTGCCTGTGCTGGAGTCGGGTATCAGTTTGGGTTTGTAGATGTTCCAGTCTGAGCTGCACTGATTGAGGCCGGGACGCATCCAGCAATCTTACCATCTGTCTTTAAAATAAGCCAGAGAGTCAGGAAGAAGAATGGTTTCCTTTATTGCCATATGAGTGCATCATAATGCACAGACCTTTCTCCCTAAAGCATTGTCTGCAGCCAAATCCCCATAATGCACCACTTCTCATCAGCAAAAGCTCTTTCTCCATCTGCCTTAAGCCCTGATGAGGCAAACTTCACCCATCATTCTGGTTTTTGTAGTGAGAAGCAGTCAGACAGACAGACGCTGTCTGTTTAAAAGCCAATAAAAGTTTACATATTCTTTATTGTTTGAGGAACTGAAGTATTCTGGGACCATTTCTTCAACTAAAAAGATTACCAACCTGTTTTATTACCTAAGGAATTAGCTTTTAATAAACCACAAAATCCACCTTCCCTTATCAGTAGCGAGTTTGCTTTTGAGGAACTGGAATTCTGAAACTTTTTGAGCATTTTAAGTAACTTAAGTATTCAAGGTAATGACAGGGAACTAAACTGCTTTGGAGCTTTTGGAGTAACTAAAGTATTCTACACTTTCTTGACTAACTAAAACTTCTGAAACCTTTTGATTAATAATGCAAGTGTTTGAGAAACTATTGAGGAGCTAAATGTTTTTTTTTGTTTGTTTTTTGTTTGTTTTTTGTTTTGGGTTTTTTTTTTTTTTTAAGAATTGCCTTCCATAACTGATATATCGAGTAAGTAAAGGTACTAGATCACTTCTGTACCATTTAAGGAACTAATTAGTTAAAAAGCCATTTTGAGGAAATGAAGATGTCTGGCTCCTCTGTGGAAATTAAGAAATCTGGTACATTTTAGTGAATTAAATACTTCTGTAATCTTATTGTAAAGATTTACCTGTGATTCTAGTGGATCAGTGGTTTTAAATTACTCGAGTAATGACCAGAAGGTCCAAGGTTCCAGTCCCATCACTTTCCAAACACATCACAAAGAGAGGAGAAACAGTGCAAGCAAGAGAATCAACAAAAATAGAGCTCTGTTGTGTATAATTTATGCTGTTAATAGTTGCCTTAGTGTGAGTTCTGATCCTAAGACTGAAGGTACATGAAATAACCTAGTTCTGAAACCTTCTGGAAATAAATGGTATTATAGAGGATGGTACCAAAGACCAGGGTGGATTCCTCATTACCTTTCCTTATCTGCAGTGGCCACATTTCTATAGGCCTCCCATTTAGATGTGACAAAGTTCATTCAAGACTCAGATAGGTCTGCAGACAGAATTATGGATGGTCAGCTAAATGCTGATCTCTTTCCTAGTGATTCTCTGATCTGCTGTTTAACAAACTCTCATTCTCTTTTATAGCTCATTGATCAAAGGCAGCGTAGCCAGGGGGCGACTCCTCGCTCCAGCAGCATCCAGCATTAGAGCTGGACCATTTTTCTTCTGAAGGCCCTGATGATGTGCTCAGACACGTGATGCCTTGCATTTCGGATCAAATGCGCCTTTCCGGCCTTTGAAAATCCGCCTGACATAAACTTCAGCCCTGAGCCTGGCTACTGGAGGCCGCTTTGAAGTGGATAAAAATTAGAAATATGTCTTTAGAGTTGACTTAAGAATGCAAGCGAGAGCTGTCAGTTCTCTAAATCTCACATTCTTTTCTTTGCTTTATCTCCCCGCCTCTTTGCTTTAAGAGATTTCTTCGAGCTTTAGAAATAAATTTTGGATTCGTTTTCTTGAAAGGAGTCCGCTGAGCTAAAACTTCCCCAGATTTTCAAGTACTTCCGAAGCACTACTTTTTTCTCCCTCATTAGTATTCTCATTCCATGTTTTGCCTGTGGAAATATAAATCTTTAATTTGTCCAGAATCCAGTCTGTGTGTCTCATCAGAGGGGCTATAAACTGAGCAGGTCTTAGTAATAAAGCTTAAACGTTATTAATAGGTAATGAATCAATCTACTAAGAACAGGTAATTCAGTGTCTAAAACATACTTCCACCAGTTCTTAATTAGAAAATGATTTTTTTTCCCAAAGATTTCAACCTGAGCAGTGCTATATATGAAGCAGGGCATGCTTTCTGGTACTTGTTAATAATTATGAACTAACCTTTTCTATAAATGTCTAAATGCCGTGAAGTAAATATGCAAAATTTTCAAAGAGCTGGCCAAAGAGTAGTTCAGTGGTCACATACGCTGGCCACTACTGCAGAGACCCGTGTTCAGTTCTTGGCACTATCATCCACCTGGCTGGTGCTGCACAGACACAATTGGCTGTTTTTGAAGGAATTAAGAGCAGACTGGAATCTTTTCCCTACCTACTCCAAAAGGTGCCACAAGATAGCTGATGATTATGAAAAACTTAGTCCGATCCTCCACCAGTCAGTAAAAAGTAAGCAGATAAGAACCACAAATACTGGATGAAGGGTTCAAAAGACTGGGTAGTTTGACATGTCAAACTGGGAGACACTAGAACATAATGAAGGAGCAAAAGACGAAATACGTATGAGATATAGACATGAAATTAAAGAGAAAAAGGAAAGAAAAAGAGGTAAAACTTGAGAAGGACAGTGTATATGTTAAGAAGAACAAAAGAACAGATGACTAAGGCATAAAGAAAGAACTGATAAAAAGTAAGTATATGTTAGGTATAAGTTAACAAGGAGGGCACATAGTAAGAAAAATAATAAGCAGTAAAGATGGTATAAATAATGAAAGTTAAAAAGAAAGAAAGGGAAGAGATAAATATATATATAAGTTGGAAAATGAAAGAACAGGCACGAAAGAGAAAAATAAGAAGTGTGAAAGTAAATCTGAAAGAAAGTTTAATGCAAAAGAAAAAAATAAGTGACAATATAAAAATATAAATACAGAGATAAAAAGAGATATAGTGAAAGTCAGTAAAAGAAGTTGGGATAGAAAAAGAGGAGGTAAGATTAGCGACAAAGAAAAGCTTTGATGTGTATAATTTGTGATGTTAGTACAGGTATTCCGTTTAATGTTTGTCTTAATGACAGTAGGAAACAAATATATGTGACCTGCTACAGCAAAAAAAAAAAAAAAGTATGATAAGTGACAAAAATGCACCCCCGACCGATTTTGAGATTTTGACGGAAATTGCAAGCTTATACCATAATCTATCCATCATATCCATTTAAACAATAAAAAAAT
>JAVSBU010336648.1:0-27106 GCA_033118015.1 Loricariichthys derbyi | reverse complement strand
CCTATGATAAAAATTACAGTCTTCTACATGCTTTGCAAGTGGGAAAACCTTAAAAATCAGCAGTGTATCAAATACTTTTTCTCCCCACTGTATTTATTTTGGGCTCAAGTGCAGCAACAAGTTGGTCCCTTACCTACCATCATGTGTACGGGGTTCCAGTTCTGGTGGTTCCTTAATGACACTTAGAGATGTGATTGTCTGTGTCTGAGGGAGCGTAAAGCCTACAATTGTGACTCCTTTTCATTTTTGGGAGTGTCACCGATGCTTCCATGACCCTGAGGAGCAGGGATAAAGTGCAAAATATTGGGCTTGGACCAACCCCGTGGCAGTGCCTTTCAGCTGGGTCGGGTGTTGTACAGTTATGTGTTTGAGTGAGGAGACGGAGTGCACCACCGTGTCATAATGAAATAGGAGTATATTTGGAGCAATATAAATTAATATAAATAATTTTTTTGTGTAACAATGGCTGATCTTTGTTTCTTCCTCCACAGGTCTGAACGAATGCATGCTAAACAACGGAGGCTGTTCCCATGTCTGCGTGGACCGGCCCATAGGCTACGAGTGCCAGTGTCCCACTGGCTACAAGCTGCTGGATAAAAGGACCTGTGGAGGTGAAATGTGTTTTTTATATAATGAGTCTAATGTGGTAATTCAGCGAGTGCTGTAGCTAACTTTTGTTAGGGCTTTCCTGTAACACCTACTGTTTCTAGAATGTATCCATTATTTCTAATGTGAAAATATTGACCTTGTCCTGCATCTTTATGCTTCTGGTCCTATATTCTATTCCATAGTCTGGTTCCCTTAACTGCTGTTCCAGAATTAGTTAAACATCTCATACACTGTAGCTGGTGTTTGTGATGGGTACAGAAAACGTTTTTACTGTAGTAGACAAGCGTTTTATCATCAGAACATTTGCTGAAGCTTCACCGATGCTGATCCAGACATGGCTGTCTCCTTCTATCACCAGTGAACGTCATTATTACAGCTGCTGTGGAATCGGCTCTGCATAAAGCGAATCAAAGATGTTGTGATGTTTTTCATTCCACAGACATCAATGAATGTGAGAATCCGGACGCCTGCAGTCAGATCTGCATCAACCTGAAAGGAGACTTTAAGTGTGAGTGTCACCCAGGCTATGAGATGGACCCAGTGAGCAGGACCTGCAAAGCAGAGGGTAACTGGCATTAATGACAACAATTAATGTTTTACACTCATTAGATTGAACTCAGTCGGGGTGTCAGAGGTATTTTAGGAAACCTTGGCTTATAAATTGTACATTTTTGAGTTAGATGGATGGCTACAGACTCTGAATATCTATGCTATCAACAGCTGTAACATTTTACCTTCAGAATCAGTCTTTATTGTCAACTTATTCAGACGGAATTAAATGTACACGGGGTGCAGGAGCTACTCTGGGATTTTAATTTCTCCCTCCTTCCCTGAGAAAATTACAGGCCATTGAATTCTGTGCTTCATCAGTCTCAGCGGTGCTCTGATCGTTAGTCTCGTTTGGATGCACATCTCCATTGCTTTGGCAAAAAAGGTTTTTAACTGCTTATATTAGCTGTGGATCTTAGCTTAGCATCTGAATGGAATTTAGAGACATTTATATATAGACACTTTAAAAAAAAAACTTCCCTCACTATTTAAATGGTCTGGATGTTAAAATAACTGTATTGTCTAATCTCACACAGGAAAAAAACATGAAAAATGACAGACAGCATATGGAATATAGCAGATAGTATAGATCATTACTTTATATTCAAATATGAACGTGTATATACGTTTACTTTTCTATAGTCTGCTATGTGTGATGTGAATATCCAGGTTTGTAGAGGGAAGAAAAGGCACTGGGAACACGCTCTTAATGAAGGAATTTTATTGATGTTATTACTGATGCAAGACTTTTCTCTCTGAGGGAAGAAGTAAAAATCCGGTGATGTCGTCCTAATAGATTTATTAATTTAGAAACGTTAAATTAGAAGCGTTCTGGTTTCCTTTGCACCACTGTGTCTGTCTGTCTGTCTGCCACTTGGACTCATTTCACAGTCTCTCGAGCTGTTAGAACCATCTGTAATCACTGTTTAGGTGAGGAATCAATAATATTAGTACTGATAAATCTGAGCATTCAGGATCTGATTTCAGAATATTTAGAATACTTTAGTCTAGTAAAGAGGAAGCTGGCTTTGAAAATGTGCACTGAATTGATTTTTAGCATTTATTTAGTTGACACTGTAAAGGATGTCCTCAGTTTTTGAAGAAAATTCAAGCTGAACTGCGTCTCTTTTGGTCCGTTTAGGAAAGAGCCCCTATCTGATGTTCACAAACAGACACGAGATCCGCCGCATCGATCTGGTGAAGCAGGATTACACGCAGGTCGTCCCCACTCAGAAAAACGCCGTGGCCCTGGACGTGGACGTCGCTACCAACCGAATGTTCTGGTGCGACCGCTTCCACCGCAAGATCTACAGGTGCATAATGTTGATGAAAATCCATGCTGAGATCGTCAGCATTGTTGAGTTTTTGTCATTGTGTAACCGTATAACGTTATCACTCTGTACTTATACCATGCTGTAAGCTGTTAGTGATGATAGAGCTTTGTGTGTTGTGTGTACCCCCTCAGCGCGTTCATCCACGAGGCCAGCGACCCGTCCCGTCACGTGACTCTGATCGAGTCAGACCTGCTCTCTCCAGAGGGCTTGGCCTTGGACTGGGTGCAGCACAACCTCTACTGGACAGACTCTGGTCACGGCACCATCTCTGTGGCTTCGACCGACGGCAGGAGGAGGCGTGTCCTCATCCGGACCGACCTGAGCGAACCAAGGGCCATCGCAGTGGATCCAGAGCAAGGGTGAGATTGTTAGCACATGTAAAGATTGATTTTTGTACACACATATACTACAACTTAATATTTATTATTTTATTGAACTGATATATGATAATATATAGGCGTAGTTGGGGGATCTAGTAAAGCAGTTCTTTGCATTTTATATAGTGTGTGATGTTCTGAGTGCTGGAATTTTAATCTCAGGTTCATGTTCTGGTCCGATTGGGGAATGAGGCCCAAGATTGAGAAGGCAGGCATGAATGGAGTGGACCGTCAGGTTTTAATTTCCAAAGGCATCGAGTGGCCCAATGGAATCACTTTAGGTAAGACAGTCACTCCCTCAGTCCCTCGTTGTGCACTCATGAGGTGTTTTTGGATCTGAAACTATTAGCTACAGTATTTATCTTAATCACTCTTTCTCCTTACAGGGTCTTTATATAACAGTGTTAGTACTGATACTGCTAAATAAGGCTGCTGTAGAACTAGGCTTTTAAAATGAGCTCACACCTTTACATCTCTCCTCTGTATGAGCTGCAACACCTGCTGGAGGTCAAAAACCATCTTTGTGTGTGTGTGTGTGTGTGTGTGTGTGTGTGTGTGTGTGTGTGTGTGTGTGTGTGTGTGTAGATGTTGTGGGAAAACGCTTGTACTGGGTGGACTCAAAGCGCCGTACAATCTCTAGCGTGGACTATAATGGATCCCAGCGTAGGGTAATCCTGTCCTCCAGTGAGAAACTCGGCCACCCCTACGCTCTCGCCGTGTTCGAGGTAATTCTGGGAATGTGTATCTTTCCACAGTTGAAGTTATGATAAACAATAAACCTAACTGTCCTAATGTATTTTGAACCCACTGAGGAAAAAAAAATGAGAAGGATTTTCTTTTTGTTTTACAACTTTTTCCCATCTTAATGAGCATTAAGCTCTAAGTTCCTTTGTTCGTACCATCATTAATATCCACAAATGTGTGTTGTGGTGATCAGACTCAGATCCCTGATCTTCAAATACAACGTGGCTTCCACTAACACCTGACTGAAACACTGACTCTTAATTTCACCTTTAAATTAACTGCAGAGGTTCACATACTTTTTCCAGTCACAGATGCATAATATTGGAACCGTTTTACCCAATAACTTTGTTTAAATGGGCTCTCTTTATCAACTTCACGAAAATCTTATGGTGTAGATTGTATTCATGCAGAACATTTAAAGGGTTCACAAACTTTCAGGTGTAAGGGTATCTAATATATTGACTGTCTGTTGGATTAAGCTGCAAATAACAATGCAGGAAGATAAAGGGTTCTTTATTTTCTCAATTATCAGACCATGAAGCTAAACATCAACTGGCTAATATAGATTTAATCGTATCACTGTGACCAAAAGCAACATAACGATTAAACTATTAAGTCAACAATAGCTGCACTCTGTGTCCAGGCCTTTGATGTATAATCTCAGATCTCCATGGCAACAAAGGGATGGGTCGTGGGTGTAATTAGCAAGGACGAAAGAAATGGAGCACGTTCCTGTGAGTTGTGCAGCAACTCCTGTGACTCCTTACAGTGCAAAACTGGCACAGGATGAAAAAGACAGTATGCTCGTTCACACCAGGTGGCTATGATCATCACTGTTCATCAGAGAAAGCTCTTCATGATCTGATGGCTCAAAGCAGGCTGGTGTCATGCTGGACTACAAAAGCGAGCTATTTTCAGTATTGCTGGATGTGAGGAATCGGAGGTATGATCTGTCCCCCCATGACTTATTCTATTGATTTATTTATGTAGCGTATCGAGCCGAGCACCAGTCCCTACGGGTTTCTTTGATCCTGTTTAAACCCTTTAAAAATAAACCATCTTCTGTTGCTGTTCTCTGTTTGCTACTACAGCTCAGCTTTTTTTTTTTTTTTTTTTTTTTTTTTTTTTTTTTTTTTTTTTTTTTTTTTTTTTAAATGTCTCCTTTAGGACAGGGTGTACTGGACAGACCGAGAGAAGGAGGCCGTATACAGCGCCAACAGGCTCACTGGGCTGGACGTGAGCAGCCTAGCAGAACGGCTGAAGGATCCACACGATATAGTTGTGTTCCACGAGCTGAGCCAGCCTCAAGGTGTGAATACTGCTTAAACTACCTAGAACAATAGTGCCACTTACCAGCTAATCAGCAGCGATATGCGATGTTGGCCCTGAGGTCCTGCTGCATTGTGATAGAGGTCATAGCAGGACCAACCATGGTGCCATAACCTGCAGTAACCTTCATCTACACCTGTCAGCTGAGTGCGAGTGGAAAAGTCAGAGACTCACTTTCTAGAAGGTCACATGAGAGAAGTGCAAACTTATTTCTTGCATTCATTAATTTGCAGTGCAGAGGGTGAGGACATCCATGTGCAGAACGAACTTCGTTGTGCTCATAATGTTTAAATTCTTATTGCTACCAAATGAGGAAATGGGTACTGATAAATCAGTCCAGGAGGGTCTGGTGCAGGATGTGGGTTGAGACCAAGGATACCCTGTTACACTTTTAAAACCAACCTATCCTGACCAACCTGATGCTCATAATTAAATGTTTAAATAACAGCTTCAATGCAGTGCGGATCCTCTGTCTTACATTAGCCTGTAGGGCAGTAATTATACACCAAGTGTGTTTTTTGTTCCACTGTGGAATGTGTGTTATCCCTTCAGATCTAAATGCATTCAGTACTTTAAATCTAGAGGATAAAGAAATAATTATGGGTCTACTGTTATAACTGGAACCCAGAACTGATCCAGAACAGAAAGCTTATGCCCTTGACCGGATAACGGGCACATTCACTGTTCACTCAGTAATTAACGTATTTATAAAATGAGCATGTAATCTAACTGGTCGTAGCCTCATTCGAGCTAATCACATCGCTGCGATGGGTTTGCAGCACCAGACAGCTGTAACCTGGCCGGCGTGAGTAACGGCGGCTGCGTCTTCCTGTGCCTTCGTGCCCCCCAGATCAGCAATCACTCGCCCAAATACACATGTGCCTGTCCCGACGGTGAAGAGCTGAGCCCTGATACGCGAGCATGTGTTCCTGGTGAGACATCACACCACCTGCAGCTCTCACATTCTCACATTATAAAGAGGGGATTTACAATTCTAAACCTGTAATCTCACCGTATTGATCGTTTTAATCCTATTACGTGAACTTCTGCTTTGCCACCAGTGCAACACGTTAGAGCCCCGCCCACCAGCATCTCCAGCTACAGCACCATAGAGACAGGTGTGGAGGAAGTGACCGACTCTGCCCCTGAAGCAGTCATGATCTCCCAGGAGAGTTCGCTTAACAGCACGGTGCCTGTGACCCCGAGCCCAGCGGTGGTGCTGAGCACAGATTCGGATCAGACCAGTAACCTGTCTCATCACTGTAAGTAACTGGACTGGCAGAGCTTTGTTACTTACCTTATGATTGTAAGGTTCTGTATACAGTGTTCCCTCGCTACTTTGCACTTCGTTTATTGCAGACTCGCTGTTTCATGGATTTTCAAAAAATATTAATGTAAAATATTTATGGTGTTATTTTTTGCTGTTTCATGAGGTTTTGCTGTACTCTGTTTAAATTATTTTTGCACATGCGTAGTACGTATACAGTGTAAACAACCACCTAAAATATTTATTCATTTGGGTTAATTACCTAATTGATATTTAAGTTATCTATATGTAATATTGAACTAAATACTTTCTTATTGTGGCTAACTTCCCTTACATGAAAGACTTCACTCCAGTCTATACATTTAGGTAAAGGCAGAGTCTTTTATTTTGAAAGGGTCTTTCGGCAGTGGCCAATTTTGTTTGATTCCTATCATTCTAGCTGTAGGACGTATATTCAATGGTAAGTACTCATATCAAATTTTTAAAATTACGTATCTAGGGTTAAGAGTTTAAAACATGTTATGAACATTTAAGTAGACGTTTTTTTAAAAGGTACATGTACAGTATGGGAAAAGTTATTAAGACTTAAAGACATAAAATAATTAAGTTATAAAGACTTAAAATAATGTACTTACTGGATAACTACTACAATAATCATAGTGTCGCTACTTCATGGAAATTCACTTATTGCGGGTGGGAATGGACCGGATCCCCCACGATAAGTGAGGGAACGCTGTAGTTTGAAATAGCGATAAAGCTTACTAGCTGTTCCAATAATAATAATATTACTAGTTATTATGGAAGTTCTATAGGACGCCTGCGACCCATGTTCTCTGATGTTAGCCTTCGAAGCCACAATGAAAAAAATATTATAAAGAGAAAAAAGGTGCTCGTGTTGCACATTGAGTGTGCCACGTTCATGACTTCGCTCCCTGAGCTCTGTTTATTCACTGCCTGTATTCACCTCTGCCATACATTAAGCTTTTAATGTTCAAAATGGCATCTTTTTTCAATTTTGGCTGAACACTGGCCCAAATGTTGGTACATCTTAATCCTAAGCAAATATTTTTCAATAAATATTAATTAGACAGTAAAGGATGTCATTTAATTTATTTAGTGTTTCTTTGATGTACTTTTCTGTTTATTGTAGTTAAGTTGAACATTGGAATTTGAACACCCCTTTACGATTTGGATATCAAACAGTCTGTTTTAATTTTTATTGCCCCATATTTGAACATGGGAACCATAAATAAATGTTGAGTGTAGAGCTAAATAAAACACGTCCAATCAGCAGTCGTTGGCGATGTTGGGCCAATAAATACGATGTGCAGAGTGCCATAAAACTCAAAACAAGTAAAAGGAAATGATACACAATCAAAAGAATATTATGTAAATTATATTATCTTATTATGTATATTATATCATACTATGGATGAAATATCGGACAGTCCCTCAGTGTGTCCCAGTGATGAGATGAAACTCTTTTCGCGTCAGTGGCTATAAAATTTCACGTTTTCAATGATTTCATGTCTTTATTCATTTGTGTTATTAATGTATTACATTCCTTTGCTTGCTTAATGCTTTTAACCATTGATTACCTCTGAATATAGGTGTGAAAAACATTCATTTGTGGGTCGGGAACAGATTTAAAACCTCAAAGTTTTTATACTTTTTTGGTCTTATGGGGAAATTTGATTCCGATTAAGAACAAATAGGAGTTTGAACGCCTTCTGGAAGCAACAAAGTTTGAATTCCAAGGTTCCACTGTATGTGGTTTGTGTTGCACCCTGGTTGGATCACTGTACCCTCTAGAGGATGAACTGTGAATACCAATTCAGTTGTGTGATGAAGCTGTGGATATGAGGAAGAAATGTACCCTAATATTTGTCATATTTCCTCTCTCGCTCTCTTACCAGCTGACAGAGGGCTGTTTCTCCTTGGGCACAGTCTTCCAGTTACGGTACTTGGTGTTGTAATTCCCATAGGTACGTTCCTCCTCCTGCTTTCTGACTCCCAGGTACTGCTGACAGGGTTATTTTTAGCACGCTGAGCCTAGGCTGGGTTGCTCAGGTCTGTGTGTGAGAGCGTGTAAAGCAGTGCTTGTTAATTCACTGCTCATAGCACAGCTGAACAATAAGGTCAATAATGTGAATGAAAGGCCTTACAAAGCAGAAGATTTACTTTGTATCCCGTTCCTCTTTGATTGCTGTCCTTCCTTTGATTTATTGCACTTGTCTGTCCATTGCTCTCCCCTCACCCCATTCAGATCTTCGGCACCCCTTTCATTTCAGATCATGACGAATTCTCCCAGTGCCATTTCCTCTGAAATATCTACCAGGCTCTCTCACTCTGTGCTTGATCCCTCTGACTGCATTAGCCATTATACGGCCTGTGAGAGTGCGAGTGATTTAGAGGGGAATCAAACCCTGTTCTCTGAAATGTCGTGGAAATAGATCAGATACCAGGAGCTTTATATACATTCATTTCTTATGGGAAACTGACTACCATGTTCCTGCATCTTTAAAATCCTTCATAGTTCTTGTGATGTAGATAAATGTAGTGCAGCAGTTCTCATGCCTGTATGAGTGTTTGTGTATCTGTTTGTCCGTGAGTATGTTCTCCCCTCAGTTTAGTCCTGTGCTTCTGTAATAATATAGTATAGTCTCCTCTGCTGTCTCACTAACTGAACTTATGATGAAACCATTTGAAGTGAAACGTCTTGATGATAAGGATGAGGAAGGTGCAGGTAGAGACAAACTACTACTCGGAGCATGCAAACTTCATGATGCAGGATCACATTTTTTTAAACTTTGCGCTTTATATTGGGAGTTCTGGATATGAGGGTTTAATTATTTATTGATTATTATTAATTATGCGATTATTAATCGCATTGTCTCCGCAGTGGTGTCCGTCCTACTCCTGTCTGCCGCCTGCCTCATTTATAGAAACTGGAGGCTCAGGAGCACCAAGAGCATGAACTTTGACAACCCGGTGTATCGCAAGAGCACCGGTGACACCGAGGAAGACGAGATACACATCGGGAGAGCCGAGGGCCTCGCGACTCACCCTCACACGTACCCGGTGCCCGTCGTCGGCCCGGCGCAGTGCCCGCCATTTATCGCTCTGCCTCTGGGGAGCGGCATTACGGACCCGGTCCCACACTGGTACACGGAGCAGCCCGGCATCTCCAACACCAAGTGATGACATCGCCTCTGGGACGCTGGCAATGGACGTCACTAACGAGAGACTGAGCAATCCACGGCTTTCGTTCGATTTAATATACGACAGGCGCAGACAAAAACAAACAAGAATTAAAAGCACGGGGGGGGGACACTGTCTTCTCCTTCTGCTCCCGTTAGTTTTGGGACAGGAGCGCTGATGAATCTGTCAGCCTGCACACACCAGTGTTAGGTGTAACACCAAGAGAGACGTGGAATCGTACTCTTCTCTGTATGTCTTTATATATATTATCCTGGTCAGGGTCGCCTGCTCAGAGGATCTCCTACCCTGGACACCTGACCCAGCCAGGAGACGCCATCGAGACGCGGGTGGGCGAGCGTCTGATTTCTGTTAGTCAGTGCTGTCGTGATTATTTTTGACACCCCCACCGTCACTTTGTCTTCTGAATGTGGAGCAGCTTAAGCTGATCCCACAGTGTCAATCAAAGTGGAGAATGCAAGATTCCTCCTCATCCCAGAGTTTGGGAACGAAGCCATTTTGTTATAATCGCACCATGATTCAGGGCTGTTTTTAGTCTGTGATGTGGCGGAGGAGAATCGGGGCTCTGCAAAGCTTTGTTTAAATGTTTTTTAGGAAACAAAAAGCTACATAAGCTGTGCTTTACCTTGTGTGGACTGCACCGAGTGTACAATATCATCTCAGGGAGGTGAAGCGTGTGTGGGGGGGTGGGGGGCTTTGGCTATGAATGGTAAAGTGAACAATCCGTTTTGTGCTGTCATGACACCCTATTAAGTTTCATTAAAACCATGTTCTTTCACTGTTAAAGACTTAATAAATAGAAGGCACTCTGATAAGATGGTACCGCAGGCTAATAATTAGCCACTCTGTTGGACTAATGACGATATTAAGTGTAAAGGCTATCACACACCGAATGGGATTTCTCAGACAATTTTTTGTGCCCTCGGTTGGATTTTTGCCAGATAAACTCACTAAATAATCAGTCTCGCTTCTGCGCCTGGTGAAGCCGCTCCTGTCTTAATTTTTTTATTTTAAATGTCATTTATTTAATCTTAATGTTCCTTTGCCCTCTTTTATTCCCTCTCGGCGTCGTAACCAGGAGCAGTTTCCTCTGCTTATAAAATGTTAATAAAATAGTACTAACCAAATTGGATGTTCCCTGCATTGCTGTTTGCATTTTCTGTGAGCAGCAAAAGGATGTTTATATCACATGAAAGCAATTTGTTCATCTGTTATTGCTGTGAAACAAATTGAACCAGGCAGGAACAGTCAAGGAAAAAAATCACATCCAGCGTGTGGTTTCAGGCTTCAGGTTTCAGAATTATTTTGTGACCAAATAATTCACATTTTGAGTCCCTTTTTTTGTGTTGCGTTTGGGGTGTAATGGCCTTAAGACAAATTCCTTGAAATTGCGAGGTGCTAATACGTGTAAGAGAAGGCGTGAGTTTACGTTCCTGTTTGCAGCGTGCTGAGTAACCGTAGGTGTTTAACTGAACCCTTTTGATACAGTTGTGTAAATATGTAAATATTCCTTTATTTGTATTGTACATGGGCTTTCCTTCTGCTGTTTGTCCTATTTGTTTGTTTTTAATTAAACTGTCCGTTTTCTGTCACTCCTCATTATGTTTAAGTGGTGTGATTTTGTTAATTTCCTAAATGCAAAGTGTTACGCTCTGCAACTAAATAATTATAAAATCTGCTTTTTTTAACTTACAGCTAACCATAACTGCAGCTGAAACCAAATATTCATAGCTGGATTACAAACAAGGGTGTTTCTCAAGGAAAGACTCAGGAATGACTAAATGTGTAACTTGTGTGTGTGCAGGCAGGTCTCCACGCTCACCCTCTCTCTCCCTACAGGATCTGGATCTGAAGGTCAGTTCACTAAACAAACTCAAGAGAACAGAGCTTTAGAATTATAATCTCTGTACGATATCAAACATGGCAGAGTCGATGGAATACAGTGGTACGTTTATTGTAAAACGTGTGTGCACTCGTATTTCTAAGTGTTAGTTTGGTCTCAGAGCCCCAATGAAAGCTTTTATAAGCTCAGTAAGTGTTATTATGGATATTTAACATTGGTGTGGTGATCGTGGTGTTTATCTCATACACTGCTGGACTTTTAACCTTCATATTAACACAGTAGTGTTTTATTTTAATATGAAAACAATTAGTACTATACAGTATAATTACTTATTTTTCATTCTTTTATAAGATAGCGTTACCATGTAGTTTTCAGACAGACGTTAAACAGAGTGTACCTGCATTAAAAACATGAACAGTAGTAATGTAGAACAGTTTATGTAGTCATGTGATCCACGATTTACGGTACCAGTCCACGTGTTCTCTATACAGCACCCAATGACCCAACAGTGACGGTACAGTGGCTCACGTGAAGTGTGGGCTAATGAAGTTCAGGTTAGGATTCTGTGAACTTGTACAGGGTGAAACACCACAATCACCACACCAGCAAGTGCAAAACAATCTGCAGGAAGTGACTTTACACAACTGAACAAGCAGCCATCACCAGAACGCTTCTGAACACCCACACGCCTGAACCTTAAGCTGACAAATCGCTAAAAACAATTAGAATGACCTTAAGACGTAAGCCTTGTGATATGTGACTGGTAAAATCAGGTGATCATCAGGCATCTCTTCGCTCAGGACATCTTGCATTTGTCGTGGCTTCTGGCGGTGGTGCGGGCTTTCAGCAGGTCTGCGATCTCCGTGTGGGAGGCCTGCGTGGCCAGCGACAAAGCACTGCGGCCTCCCTGCACACAAAACAAAGCACACAAATGACCGTCAGCAGAGAGAGATGTGTTTAAAGTGCTGAGATGAGCTGACGTCCATATTTACCCTCCCTGCTTCCTTGTGATTGACAGCCTATGTCTGATGTAACACGCGGTAAAGATTTGCTCTGAATGCAGAAGAAATTGAGATGATACCAAATTCCAGCTTGTTTACTTGAGAACTGTAGTAAAGGCAATTCCTGAATGTGATGCATAGTTTACACACTCATGAGCCCTTCATTATGACCACTGGCTCTATAATGAGGTTTCAGTAGAATTCTACATGAATAAATGTTATTTCATTAATTGGGACCCCCAGAATTGCAATTGTCTTTTTTGCTATTGGTCATAAACTCCACAGGTCCTTTTAATTATTTGCTTGCTCTCTTTCCATGTATTTATCACCGGAGAAGAAATAAGGAATGCTTGCTGTGTAGGCATGGTATTATTATGGTTTCCTTCCAACACATTCCCATAGAAGAACCTAACTAGGTCATTTTGCTCCCACACGTCTTGAATTAAATCAGTTCTTTGCTTGTCCACTAGGGGGCAGAGACTCATTGCTATCGGTATGTTTCTCACGCCAGAAACATACAGCACCTGTTCCTCTGGTGGGTTCACCTTACACAATGTGTCCAACATCTGAAATTTCATCACCTGGGGGTGCAGAAGCCGCTCTGCCTCTCTCTGTGCGTGCGGTTCCATCTCTTCTATATTTACACGCAGAGTTTAGTACAACCATACAGAGCGGTGGGTGCGTGACTCACTTTGTCCGTCAGATTAACGTCACAGTCTGGACTCTCCAGCAGAATCTGGACGATGTCCGCGTGGCCCCGATCACAGGCGCTGATCAGTGGAGTGGTGCCTGCTTGATCCTGAGCGTTGACGTTCGCTCCACATGCCAGGAGTTGCCGCACCATAGAGGCTCGTCCATGCCGGACCGCCAGGTGCAGAGCCGTCTGGCCCACCTTCAGAGGACACAACATACAGGACGTGAACATGTGACTAGCAGATCAGGAATGCACTACACCGCACCCCATTTTGGTTTGACCCCACTCTCATCCTGGTTAGAGTCATGAGGAGGTCGGGAATGCAGTGAGCACTCCTTGGATGTTCCCTTTATGTTCCAAGCCCAGCATGAGGTTCAAGCCCAGGTTCTCAAGAACTGCTGTTTCCAGCCGCAAAGAAGCTTGTTATACAGCAAATTAACTAATAAATGGGTGTATTTGGCACGACAGTTTTATTAAAATTCCCCCTTCCTAACAAACGTGCAGTCGACGGCAATGCCTGGTACGTTTATAAGCTTTAAAGGCCGCTTTTAGGAGGGAACATCTTAACGTCTCTCATCTGAATCAGCAAAGTTACTCACCTGACCCGCTTGAGCATTAATGTCACCGAGCTCCATCAGCTGCTGGATCACGTTCATATCCACTGAGGCATCCACAGGCAGCAGAGACGCCAGCATGATGGCTGTGTATCCAATCTTGTTCTTCAGATCCACCTCACACACGCCTGAAGAGACGAGCAGATGGGATTACTCAGGGAATTATTGGGATAATGAATTCAAACCTACTGGAAGTGGATGTCTTATTTTGAAAACCTTCATGGAGCTGTCTAATAAGTTTGAGCTCAGCTGGCTGTCGACCCAATTTCTTAAAATATTGTTATTAATTGGAGCGAAACCGCATCTGAAACCCTCCCCCAGTTAAGGTTCATTTCACACTGTTGCTATTTTTGTTCTGTCTACATTTCCACTGTATGTCTCGTCCGTTGATCACCTGTGTCCAGCAGCAGTTTGACGATGCTGAAGTTGGCGTGGGAGACACTGTAATGCAGGGCTGTGTTCCCATTATCATCCACCATATTGACCAGGAACTGAAGGACCGCAGGGGTTTTTCTGGCGACCTCATTGAGATACAGAGCGAGCGTGTCAGCACACGAGTCTTCCTCAGCAGCCACGTGGAACCACTGCTGGAACACCACCGTCAGAGCCTGCCTCTGGACACACACACACACACACACACACACACACACAACACAGTAAGGTTCCTATAAGATAGATAGAAATCACCAGGAAAATGCTATTAATATGTAACTATGGAATATATAATATTCCTTCAGAATGATCTGTGTGGCGCTTTTCACGAGAGTCTCCATCCAACGAGACATTTTCGTCACGTCTGTTTCATTATTGTCATTATTTACTAAAGGTTGCAGTACAGTACAGGTGTACCGTGGTTAATTTGTCCCAGAAGGTATGTCAAGGTCCAAAAATCACAAGTGCCGATACATTTTTTTAAATTTCTTCTTTGGTTGCTGTTATTATTAACCTTCTTAGGACCCACGGTGAATTATTTGTATTAAGAACGTATGTAAAAATAAAAAAAGACAAGGCTAATGTGAGACTGACATGCTCCTGAGTTTAGGCTGTAAAGCGCGTACAGGCCGAGCATCTTGACTCGTACAAATATAAGCTGGTGTAAGCGGAATGAATGCACAGATTACATTTTCTCATCGAAATGTGTCAAGAACCAAGGCGGTTGAGTACCAAGGCACAACTGTATGTCTGTTATGGAACCTATGAGTACAGAGGCTATGCTCGTTTCACTGTGCCATGTTTACAAACACCTTTCTCCATTAAAGATACTATTTAGCTGGGCTTTGCGGAGGAGTGGCAAGGTCAAAGCCTTTTGAACTAGTTTGCTAAAATGCATGTTCCAGACTCTAGAAACTTCTGGGCTGATGAAAGCAAAATGAAATACGTTGGCCATATATGATCAGACCTCAATATGTTGGATAGGTGCCATGTTACCAGATAAGCTAGGACTAACTCGCAGATATGTTTAGTATGTGGTACCTGGTTCTTATATGGAACTGGGGATTACTTTTTCTTTTTTTTTTTTTTTTTTTGCTTAAGCTTTCACACAAGCACCATAAATAATGTTATCATTCAAAATCCTTGGTGTAGATTTAATCACCATCTCATCGTTTGGTTCAGACACTTCATCCATGTGGTCTTCTAAGAAGTAGCATGCCTTCATGAAGTCAATGTTTGGCTCCCTGAAAACAGATTTTAGTAAGACTCAGATTGTCGCCATGGTGACCAGTTCGAATTCCAGAAAACATGATCAGACTTATTGATCTGACCTTCCTCCTCCACCTGACTCAGACTCGACTTGATCGTCTGGATGTTCTTCAGCCATCTGCTCCACTCCTGTCTGATCCGTTTGGCTCACCTCCTCTAACTGGAGATCTTCCGTTTGGAAAAACTTTTGGATCAGCTCCTCAGCTAACTGCTTTGACCAGGCGTCACTCTGCACAAGATAATGATCTTCACCAGACATGCTGAAAAACAAAAGGGAAACAGTCGAAGCGAGTTACAAAAGAAATCCATGCAAAGCCTTAAAATATCTGTCTGTTCTTACCCATCTCTTTCATCATCCTGTGCAGGACTTTCCCATATGGACTCGTTCCCCATTGATTCTTGGTTCTTCATCATACACTCCTGAGCTTAAATGAGCAAGAATCCAGATATATAAGGGTAGAGAGAGGAAAATACGAGTTATGCATTGTTTTACACTTGGTACTGTAGGTGGCCTAACTACCTATTAACCAGAAATTCTCTCTGCCACTGGCCATTTTTGGAGACAACCTGTAATTAGTGGGTTCTAGAAGGATTCCTAGACCTAAAATAATAGGGAGAGACGGGAAAAAATTCTTAGCCCAGACCTGAACCAACCTTTTGGACACTATGAGCTGAAACGGTTTGTTTATTTGTTTGGTTTCAAATATGCACTTTGTTTTTTGAATGACCGTTAGTAACAATAACAAAATAACCATGTTATATTACTTATTTATAACAGTTGTTACAGATCACTTGCCTAGCATGATGCAGAGAACATGCAAACACTGAACATGGAAAAGCAGAGTCCAAACCTCTGGAGCTGTGAGGTAACGACGTGAACCAATGCACCATAAGAGCCTGATTTTTTAATTTAGAAAATGTAACGGCTCTTGCCCACAATTATTGTATTTTTCCATCATTACATCTCTTTCTGTCTAGCTAAAATTTAGTTTGAACACTTGGTTTGATGTTTTTCTTCTATGTTTCCTCTTATTGGATTAAACTAAATAATGGTAAATACAAATTCAAAATGTCTCATAGCCTTCAAGAAAACAAGGAAGATTTTCACAAGCTGCATTTAAGAATATTCTTAGTTTTTATCTTAAAAATCAAGTTTTTTCTTAATTCAGCTTTTGTGAATCCAGCCCAAATAATAGGATCACTCAAGGTTCTATTCCAGTAATAATAAATTAGTTATTGGTTAATAAATAATTACAAAAGTGAGGGAGATGCAGGCAGTGGTGAGCAAGGGCCATAGCTTTCGTTCATCCTGTTATACCTCACAAACGTCTTCATACTCTCTAGCAGGACACACATCTGAAATTTCGGTGCCTTTCGACAACTTATTGTGGTTGAAATGCAGTAATCATAAAAACAAGGAGGTCTGGGATTTTTTTCATTTTCAAATTTACCTGATGGTGTGACAGCTCCTGCTGATGACACACACACAGAAAGCAAGTCGACTAAAGTGAGCAGCTCCTCCTGGATGGAGCAGACGCGTGGAGGCAGACTGCTTGAGGTTTCCATACTTTCTGGATCCTCCTTCCTCTGCAGACACTCCCATTGCTCGTGTAGGAGCTCTTTCACCTTTCTCACGTGCAGCTCCATGTCTGCGTGCGTAACTCCTGCTTCATATTCCTCATCTGAGCCCACGTTCCGTGGTTCTGATGGCGCGCTTTTGGTCTGAGGCTCTGGCTCTGATTTATCCCTCGTGCCGTCTGCGCGCTCTGTTGTTCTGTCTGATGGAATCCAGATGTTGGCTGCATTTTGGGTCAACTCCTTGATTCTCTCATCCTTCAAACTGCTCTGCTCTACCTGCACCTTCAGCAGCTGCCTTGTCATCTCCAGATCGTTCTCGACCTCACCGAGCTTCTGCTCCAGCGATGTCATTTTAGTCTGCAGAGTTTTGATGAGGGTCTTGCCTCTATCTGAAGGGTCTTTGTTCTCCGTTGCCATCTTGGCCAATTGATGGTCGCCGTTTATGCCTGTCAGATTTTTCTCTGTGGTTATCTCAAGTGCATCAACTTGCTCGGATGAAGCCTTGACGTTCTTTTCTATTCGATCGTACTCTCTGTTCATCCAGTCATCGTTCGGATCTTGTCTCGATGGATTCTTCGACTCTTGCACTGCGTCGTCGGATTGGGATTGAACCGCGTGCAGAAGCCTCTCTCGCTCTTCCTCCAGGATGCATATTTGAGCTCTAAGCTCCGGTATGATCCGGATCTCCTCCTCTAGCTCTCCCACTCGCCGCAGAGCTGCACTGAGCTGCTGAAAAGTCCCGTTAGGCCCTCGTGTCTGTTTGTCCAGGCTATGGAAGACGTCTTCAGAGGAGTCGTTTTCTTGAGCGAGGTAGTCCACTGAATCATCAGGGCTAGTCGGATCCTCAGTGGATTCAGAGTACTTCCTAAGTAAAGTGGTTATGGGTAAACTAGAAGCTCTCAATAAGTTTGGCCTTACATGATGTCCCAAGGGTTGCTCATCAAACGCCTTAATAGTGGCCTCCATCTGAGACGTGAAGGAGCTGTAGGAATCCAGTTTGCCTGCGAAACCAGACAGCTTATTGCCGCCGGACTGAAACTCGTAGCTTTGGGGAGAGTCTGCAAGTCGAGACTTAGGAAATAAGGTCCAACCATATCCAGGTAGGCTGAGATTGCGTGACAGGTTGCCGCTGCTCCGTCTACGTGGCCGGCGCTGAATCTGGACCCTCCGTATGGTGTTCCCCTTCTCAATGTCCTCGACATACTTTAGGAAATCCAGGTCTAAATGAAATCCGTACGGCGTCTCCACAGAATACGAGGGGGGCCTCTGATGACTTCCATTTTCCTTCAGAGCTACACCGTTCACTGACAAAGCAATTGCAGAAGAGTAACGTTTAGGAGAAACACCGTTCAGATTGTATCGATATTACGAAGGACTTTGGGTCGTTACCTTTGTGTGTGTCCATTGTTTTGGATTCAGATTTTTGTTTTTCAGGTCGGTGATGTTTTCATGTCTCGATTTACCTAAAGATTAAAAAAAAAAAAAAAAAAAAGATATACAGTACTGTTCACACGTCTTAAACCACCATTATACACGGTTTGGCAAAAAAAAAAAACCCACCAGTGGTGGTGGAGCTATGATCTGGGGTTGCTGCTGCAGCCCAAAGAATGAGATCAGCTGATACCTGAATATACTCAACAACCAAGTTATTCCATAAATGGATTTTTTTCTTCTCTGATGGTATGGCCATATGCCAGGATGATCCAATACCAGGATTCATGGAGTTGTGAGAGAGTGGTTGAGGGAGCATGAGACATCATTTATACACATGGATTGACCACCACAGAGTCCAGACCTGAACCCCATTGAGAATCTTTGTGATATGCTGGAGAAGGTTGTGGATCCAAATCTCCATCATCAATACAAGATCTTGTGGGAAAAATTAATGTAACTCTGGACAGAAATAAATGTTGAGACATTGCTGAATCTTGTGGAAAAGATGCTGTAATCAAAGCTAAAGGGGGTCCAACCAAATAGTGACCTTTTTTTTTTTTTGGCCAGACAATGTAGATATACCTTTGTTTCAGCAATGGTACAGTGACCGTATATAATTATTTATCGGCCTATTTATTAAAATAAAACCAGACTGAAAAACAATCAGGGAAGAAACAGCTTCTGTAGGCCGGATAGCTGGGAAGCTGACCTTTCTACAATCTGAAGCAGATTGATCAGGAATTGCCTTTATGGAAGGGTAGCAGCCAAGAAACCACTTTTTCAGAAGGGGAACAGAGTGAAATGGCTCAGATATGTAAAAGGTCACAAAGACTGGAGTGAAAATCAGCGGAAAAAAGGATTCCAGTTTGAGGAACCCAAGTTCTAATGGTGACCTAAAACATTTGCACAACACTGTAGATCAGGTTAACATCACAGTAGAAGTAAATATACATGTTTGGGTATACTTAGAAACCTGAACGAAATGCAGGCCCATTCCAATTGTTCCTTTACTGTTTATAAGATGTGGATGATGTTTAATACAGTCTTGCCCTGCTGGTTCATGTAGGAGGCAGCGTTACAGTCGGCGCCCCACCTTGATCACAAATGTAGCCACGACTCAAACAACGTGCCTGATCTGAATGTGTATATAGGACTAGTTTCAACCTTTAATATGGTCTTTAATGCTCATAGGGACATTAAATAAACCAAATGAAGAAACAAACAAGCTGCCTTTATGGTTCTTGCAAATGTGACCAAAAAAGCCATAAAAGCAGAGTTTAAATGTGAAAATGCTGCTTATTTACGTCACCATCCTTTCAGTTTTACTGTTGCAAACATTTGATTAGGCCAGTGTTTTTCTTCAGTAAGTACATAAAACATGTTCCATATGAGAGGGTGACTAACAAGATTAGTGATTTACGTGTTTAAAACTGAATCTGAACCCTAAACCATGTGTTAAAATCGTTAAGTCCTAAGCAGGACCCGCCTCGAATGACCTCGTCTTACACTTAAATTGTCATGGGTTCAAATCCTCTTTGTGGTCAGAGATGGAACGTGTTGGAAAGTTACATCGTTAATGATAGTAAGAGCCAATTTTAAGTCCTAAACAGTGCACCCTGTGGTAAAAGCTGAGCATTTCAGGTGCAGTTGGAGTTTGAGGGGGGAGAAATGCTGGCGTGCTATGGAAATACGAGAGGAGTAAACAGTGCTTTACCCTTTGGAGAGAACTGCAGTTCGGCTCGACTTCACTGCCAAAATGGGTTTATAGTTGGACTCGCCCGCAATGATTCAGTGAAACCTAACCACATGTGTTTATGTGGAAATTTCACTCCTCGGCCTCTGCCTACCAACGGCTTGTGAGTTAGTTTGAGATGTTACAGATTTAAGAAAATATTTGCAGTTCCACCTCGTAAGCGCTCCGATGGGCTGCAGGATTTCTCACTCGCCATGCACAATGGGGCGCCACGGTAAAGGGCGTCTGGTTCTTCCTGTTTGGGCCTCTTTTTAGTGGTGTGGTTTCCTCGGCACAGGACCTCATTCCATCTCGTCTGCTTGGAGTCGAAGGCCAAAGCTTGCATGTCCCCCTCTGACCCTCTGGCTGTTTGTTATATATGGACGGGATGGGAACAGTCCTGCTGTTTCACTATTCTCACGCCTAACGTTGCACTTCAGTTTGCATTCTCATACATCTGGTTTTCTGATCTGTGCTTCATTTTTCTCTTTGGTCTTGCTGAACGTTTTATCTAGTTTCCCCCCCACAAACACACACACTGCTCGGAGCAGAATATGCACAGCACATTAAGTAGAAGGTGTCCAGGTTGAAATGACATTACAGCTGTTTCTAGGCGTTACATCCTTTAGGGAGTTGGATCGGATCTTCTCATTGTCACCACAGAACAATCACATCTCTGTCTCAAGCTTTAAACACACACGCAAGCAAATTGAGAGTTTGAACTGAAAGGATTTTATGCAAAAGCTCTTCGTTACCTCTACAGGTCCTGCATTGGCTCGTCCTGATGTTCTGTACCAGCCTGAGCAGATCTAGTTCCAGTATGGCATTTCTTCCCTCTTGCAATCAGAGAGACCCAGAGTGGGAGGCAAAATCCCTGAACAAATGAAATTCTTTGAAAACATAAGTGGTATTATTATGTTGACCACGGCAAGGTTGGATGTGGGAGCTCACGTCTCTGTCTGTTCAGCCGGCCCAATCAGAGCGAGTGGGAGGATAGAAACCAGAACCAGTCATCCAATTGGAAGTGCTGGACCGGAGAGGGACATTTATCAAAACAAGAACCATGTGTCAGGAAAAAAGGCTCTTTGAAGACGGAGTTATTCAACTGAAGAGAAAGTTATTGGTGTTATACAAACACATGGTCGGGATGTAACTCTACAGATCCAGTTGAATCATAAAAATACCAAATAGCTTTGAGGAGAGGGAACCTGTGCCTGTTAAACCCTCTCAGGACACCAGCTATACCCCCTGTCCCCCCTTCCCAGACCTTCCAAGTTAATTACATGTAATCTGATCGGTGCTGCAACTCGGTAATACAATACTGAAAAAATGTGATCTAATTAAATTAGTTACTCTTGCTCGCTCAAGTTCCTAAATCACAAGCATAGAAAAGCACAACTACAGCAGAACCAGTGTAATGATCGTGATCAATGGATTTAAATTTCATTGCTAAGTGTTTGTGCAAAATGGAACAATGCGTTTAATTTAAACTTGGAAATGCACCAGTTTGTAAACAATATGAATTCCTGCTGTTACTTAAAAGTGCAAATACGTGTCTAACCCAGAGCCTCTGGTGTGTCAGCAAATCCACAATATCGTTAATGCAGGACAGATTTGAGTACTTGTTCATCATTTGTGGTCGAGTCGAGTTTTGGGTCTCTGCAAAATCTAGCTTAAATGGTTTCAAAGGAGGGAAAGCTGTTGTAGCAGTAAAGCAACAACTTCAAACTACTACCCATGATTTTGGACAAAAACTTGTGGCTACCCAGCTGTAGCCCAGAATTCATGGGAGCAGCCGAAAGTCCTGAGGAATTGCCGTTTCCAGCAGCTGGCTCTTACCTCTGAGCCACAGGGGCTGTTATACAGCGTATGAACTAATAATTGTCAATGAGTGTTTGGTACCCAGTAATGGACTGGAGCCTTACACTAATAAAGAAAAAAAGATGAACACACATTCAGTTCTGTCCTGGAGTTAACCATGTGGTGGATTTGCTAACAGGACAAAAGTAATGACAAGAACCAGCTGGAGTTTGCAGGTTTAATTATAAACGCTGGAAATCACCACAGGCAGCTGCCATGCTAACAAAGCCACACGGTTAACTAACACATAGAACAGAAATCCCCTGCGAATGCAGCAGCCACGACTCGAGAGCCTTTAACAAAGTAACACCCAGTGACAGAGAGGCAGGTCGTTCCGATTCAGTAATAGGACACAAGTCATCCTCATACAAAGTACCACAGCATTCCAGCAGCAACCAGAACCATCCTGCCACAAAAACAGATTCTCAAACCTCCCTAAATCAGATTTAGAATAGGACAGCACGGTCCGAAAAACC
Organism: Loricariichthys derbyi; assembly: GCA_033118015.1. Lineage (NCBI taxonomy): Eukaryota > Metazoa > Chordata > Actinopteri > Siluriformes > Loricariidae > Loricariichthys > Loricariichthys derbyi. The sequence goes on along the minus strand of JAVSBU010336648.1, from coordinate 4,745 downwards.
ATACGACCAGGATTAAATGTTTTCAGACTGCTCTCCCTTATACAGTAAATACTTTCTCAGTTTCTCTAAAATCTCACATGACTGCCGATGATTCCTGCTGTTAACTGGCAACCGATTTAATAAAAAACAAATTGGTCAGCTGTTTTTAAGGGATTCAGTCAGAGGGACAACTTTGGTGATTCAGTTACTGGTTCCAAATCGGACTAGCAGTTTGTAATAAAAGTGGAAAAAGTAAAAGAGTAAACTAAAGTAACCAGTATGACAAGTTTATGCTTACTGTGTACACACACACACAGACACACACACACACACACACACCTGAATCTGAGTTAACATTTAACCTGAGGATTTCTGTCTAAAGGTCTAAACTCTACTGATTTAATGCATAAAGCCTGAGGTTTTAGAGAAGGTGTTTGAGCCAAACAGCACAGGAAAAAAAACTAAGGCAATAAAACCATTACAAAAATATTTTGGTACACGTGAGCAAGTTGTCGTTCTTTGAGAACAAATTATAAAATTGTTTATTAAACATTATGGATTCTCAGCTAGCTCTTTTACAGAGAAGGCATGAAAGTCTGCCATTTTCCTCAGTCCTGTTTTTGTCCTAAAATGAAAGCTGCACTGACTGGCAAACAGAGGGTTATGCTGTCGGAGTGACCGCAGCACACAGAAGAACTCGCTACCCCTCAATTTTGGAAGGCACAATGCCATCACAGTCGCTGTAGGAAAAAAGCTAAATGTCATATTGAGGAAAAATATCTCGGGGAAAGCTCGAGGAAGGTCGGCTCTGAGGCAGGGAAAGATGAATGTCACTCTTAAGAGCTAAAATCACACTAAGTATGGGAAATATTCTGCAGATTAAATTCTCAATGCCAAAACGGGAGAAATGGGACATGTGTGCAGTTTCCTCAGAACATTTCATCATAACATCTCTTTTTGCTAGAATTACTGTAACGTTATTGTGGAACTCACGAAAATCATGAGCTAGTGTAAAACCTGTCCTAGTTATAAGCTTTGAAATTCTGTAGAGGGGAAACTGGTACTGGGGGGTTAAGCAGTTTTAGATAGTGAAACGATTTTATTAGTTCACTCAGTTTGTTTAATGATCAACTCAGCCACAGCAGGGCAAATATAAAGGCCCATGGACCTACAGAAACATTGAGCATTGAAACCTCTCCAAATAACACCATGCTCACTCATCCCAGGATTACAAAAAGGGTGACCATGAAGGTGGCCTCTCTGTTGGTGTACGTGGTACTGACCAGCGCCTTCCCAGCAACAGAGGATGCCAACAGTGGCGAAGAAAACCCGGCTCTGTCAGAAGCACGGTCGGCTTTCGCACCCCTGGACGACGTCCAGCTCGTGGGCAACGGCCTCCTTCAGCTGGGCAAGAACCTTCAGGACTTTGTGCAGAAGACAAAGGGGCAGATCAACAGCATCATGCAAAAGATCAACATTTTCAACAAGTCCTTCCATCAGCTCTCAGCAATGGCCAGTGAGATCAAAGAGCAGGAAGAGGAGCTGAAGAAGACCACAGTGGAGCTCAAAGCCAATAACGAGGAAGTCAAGAGCCTCTCCCTGGAGATCAGCTCCAAAGTGGAAGACCTCGTAAGGAAGAGGGGGGAGCTGAGGCACCAGGTTGAAGGGCTTGAGCAGAAGCTGAGCAGTCTGTCACAGGGCCTGCTGTCAGCAGAGCAGGCTGCACAGATTTCAGAACTGAAGGTAATGGGATGTTTGCTTTATTTAGTCGTTGCCAGTTCTCAGTAAGCACTCTTGATTATACAGTATCGATCTGAAGATCAAAGAAGCATGCAAGCTTGCATGCTTTTTCTGCTAAGCTTTATGACTCTAGTGCCTTGGTTTATTGTGCAAAACAAAATCCACAAACATTTTGAACTGGCAATCTCTTTAATTGTGTCAAGCCAGGAGGTGATCCAAACCCAGGAGAGAAGCATCTCAGAGCTGCTGAGGGTGGTGAAGGAGCAAAGCGAGCACCTCAGTAACCAGAAGAATAAGATCAAGAGCTTGGAGAACAAAGTGGGGTTTCTGCCTACCATAATCCGTCCCGTCGACCAAATGTCACAATGTAATTGAGTTCATGTTCTGTTCTAGCTCAGCCTTCAGGAGACAGCTGCCAAATTTGGTCTGGACGTCCAGACATACGGCGTGTCAGATTACCTGTCCAACGACACCGACGGAGGCTTCTCGAGTGGTGAGGACGTCGGCGTTTGCGTTCTTTCATTTTCTTATCAAATCCTGTTGACTGTTGAGAACGCTTGTTCGCCCTGTAGATTTCCCACGGGACTGCGGAGGGATTATCGGAACAGGAGAGAAACCCAGCGGCCTGTATCCCATTAAGCCGAACCAATCAGAACCGTTTCTTGTGTACTGTGAATTCACGAAGGGTAAAAAAACAGGACAAACACGTTTTCTGTTCCCAATACTGAGCTCTCTGAAATATTCTCTCATATATAGGTGTGCACTGACGTGCTCATTTAAAATGGCTTGTGTTCACCACAGAAGGAGCGTTTACCATAATTCAGCGCAGACAGGACGGCTCTGTTGATTTTAACCGCTCCTGGCAGAGCTACGAGGACGGATTTGGAGACTTCAGGAGTGAGTTATGTATTCGGAATGTCAGCTCTCCTAGGGCTAAAAATACGAGAATAAGAATCCGCTTTCTCAGAGCGATGAACGTCTGAGCGATGTTGTTAAAACTCTGTGCCCGCTGTGTCTAAGGCGACTTCTGGCTCGGCTTGAAGAAGCTCTTTTCCATCGCCAGCCAGGGCAGGACTCTCCTGCGCTTCCAGACGGTGGACTGGAGGCAGGAAAAACACACGATGGACTACCGGTACGCCCTGGAAGGCCCTGAGTCCAGTTACACGATCCACCTTCAATCGGACGATACAACATCAGAGATGAAAATCCCGACAGGAATGCACTTCTCCACCAGGGACCACATTGATGGAGCTCAGGCCAGTGATCCAAACTGCGTTCTTGATCTTACAGGTATTTCATAGTTAGATGCACAATATAGACAAAAGTTTGTGGACACCCTTTTCAGCAAATTTCACTCTTAACATGTGCGTTTCTGGATCCTCCATAGACAAACACTGGGGGTAGAATGGGTCGTACTGATACCCCAGTGACTCCAATAAGTCAGTCAACTTTCCTCAATCCATAGGAACTTGGTTTGCCAACTTGGATTGAGAACTTGAACCTTAAATGCGAAAGTGACCAAAAATATAATGGAAACCTCTTTTAAAGGCATACTCTGTACTAATAGCCATGTTTTTGGGGTGTCCACAAACTTTAGAGAGAAAATCTGTTTCCTTCATCAGCATAAGATGATGGAAACCTTGACGTCTCTATTTCTGTTGAAGGAGGCTGGTGGTTTAGCGCCTGTGGGGACATCAACCTGAATGGCAGATGCATGCAGAGCAGACCTCGCAGGAAAGGAGCGCAAAGGAAGCACATTAAGGGACAGCACCAGTTAAAATCCACACAGATCTCCATTCGCCACCTCAAGGAAACATGAGCCCAAGAAAAGATGTGTATGCGTTTAAAACCAGGTCTGAGCTCTGGAATACTGTCCGTCTGTCCTTTGTGTCAAATCACACAGTAAAAACAAGATTAGAATAATAAGGGACTTTGGCTTTGTATGAAGTGTTTATGTCATTCATGCTGTACAAAAATACACGTTCAGCTGAAATCGCTGTCTGAATTTTAATCTTCCCAGTGATGAGCTCTGTGGGATAGCAGTGATCACGCAACGATCGTTATCATTTTCACTTTAAATACGTCATTTGATAAATTACAAGATATCCAACATTTCATTATAATATAAGCTTTATGTTAATAACTAAAAAGGTGTTTTAAGCATGTTTAAGCTACATACACACTACGATAGGGAATCACATGGCAGGAGTGATGAGCGCTGGGAAATGCAGTGAGGAAAAGCCACGGCTATGTTTAAATGTGTTTAATATAGGTTGGGCTATGATATATAAACTATACATTAAACTATTTGATTTCTGCTAACTTACAGTTGATGGGTCAGAACATAACGCCAACGTGTTTCTGATAAAACTGATTCTGATTATAATAGAAAATAAAAACCTGTCTCATATATATTGTATTCATTTCTGAATGACAGAAAACTAGTATGAGTGAAAGCTTGTGACAACTGCTGACAGAAAAGGGAATTGCAGTCTTGAAAGTAAAAATCATTGCTCCCGCTTGCCTTGTTGGCTCTACCCAGAAAGTTTTGTACAGTTTTGTTTTCTACCTAAACTGTATTAACATTGTTGTCTTTGTTTCAGCTCTAAGGTTTGACTTGCCTGTTTTTGCTGCTCAGCACTAAACATGGATGGTTTTGACCATAACAAGGCTTTAATAACCAGCAGCCTGTAGATCCCACTCACATACAAGATGTTTTTAGGATGAACACGTTCTTACCTTGGTTAGATATAAAATGATTGGAGTGATATAACCACGGAGAGATCTTTCTGAATGGGGTTGAAGGCTGTATAAGATACTTTTGCTCGTTCATTATGGATCTTATGGTTATATACGGGGAAAGATCCAGCTTGTCCCAGGATCCCTAAACGCTTCCAGTCTTTCATCATTTTTATTGTGACACATCTTTCCATTCCTGTCCAGTTTTATCTCAACTCAACTCAACTCAACTCAACTCAACTTTATTTATAAAGCACTTTAAGAACAATGCAGGTTGCAACAAAGTG
>JAVSBU010336639.1:0-10896 GCA_033118015.1 Loricariichthys derbyi | reverse complement strand
AAAATCGGGTCCACTTCACCTTGGGCGTGTCCTAGACTGATCCCACGTGTCCTAGCCTCGTTGGCCTCTGGGGGTTTCCCTTTTGTTTTGCGTTTGGGGCTTTATTTGATACTTTGTTTTTTGTTGTTTTTTGGTTCCCTTATTTTGTGTTTAAATAAAGCCTACCCTTATTCTTGAAGCTGTCTGCGTTTGGGTCCTCTGTTTTACACTTCGCCCCCAATTTCATAACACTTTGCTTATGTAAATTAATAAAGGTGATCTAATTGTGGTTAATTTCAATACCCAACCTTGGTTGATTGGTACTGCAGGCTTAAATAAAATATACATAAAACTTCAATGTTTGTTCATTATATAAATGCTTATTACATTTAATAACAATATTTATATACATAAACGTATATAAACAAAAGTGTTTTTTAAAGTCTGGAAAACAGAAAGCAAAGCTCAGCTGGGATTTGAACCCAGAATCTCCAACACAAGGGACAAACGCTTTATCCACTACACTACAGCAGCATATATGAACTGCAGGGAAAATCAATATTTCTCTCTTTCTCTATTGCACGTCTTTTAATTGATTTTCATTCTCTTTATATATAGCACTTATTTTAATTGATTCATAAAAATCAGCCTGTGAGGAAATTGCAGAAAAACAATGTATAATGCATATAAAAACAGCTCGCTCACCTGAATATGTTTATCTACTTATGCATATCATTATTGTTTAATCTATTAGAAGGCACTGCCAACACCGAGCGCAGAATCAAATGGGTGCTTCAGTGGTAATAAGCGACTGCAAAACGTTAATGTGCGATTGTATTAAGACCATAATCACGGCTGTGTTGTGACATCGTGGCGGCCGTGTTGAGACATCAGAATGGAATGTCTTCTGCAGTACAATCGTGAGCAAGCTCAAAATTTGAGGGGCGAAGATAATTCGCTATTGCGGATTATGCAAAGATGTGCGGATGTATGAACGTCTGAAGTACAAAAACGCCGATCGTATCGCGATCATCAAATTTTTTTGGCCACAAGTCGGTAGCAATGCACACTTTTGGCCACTGTGACAGCACCTTTACAAAAACAGTGAAAGTTGTCCAAACTTTTTAAAATTTAGGATTCTGCAAGACAAAAACGTTCTAAAATCATACTGCTTTGTGATTGGTCAAAGTTTAGAATGTTTGATAGCAAGACAAAAACATTCTAAAATCATACTGCTTTGTGATTGGTCAAAGTTTAGAATGTTTGGCAGCATGAGCTTAAGGCTATGATGTCACAATTAAAGCTGCTCAGCCATTTGATGTCATAAAGCTAAAGGTTAAGGCTAAAGGCACCACGGAAGTTCTTTAAGCTCAGTCTATGCTCCAGCAGTGTTGTAGCAGTGTTGTAGCAGTATTGTAGCAGTGTTGTAGCACTGTTGTAGCAGTATTGTAGCAGTGATGTAGCAGTATTGTAGCAGTGTTGTAGCACTGTTGTAGCAGTATTGTAGCAGTGATGTAGCAGTACTGTAGCAGTGATGTATGCATCAGCGATGGTGAGATTTTTTTCTTGTCAGTGGTTCTGGTGTTACACAGTGGAAGATGATGATGATGATGATGAGAAGGAGGAGGAAATTAATTACAGTTGTCAAAAGAAGGAAACCGTTGTGGTTGAAAAGGACTGTCATTGTGCCCTGGTGGTGACAGAAGGGCATGGCAAAGAGCTGCTGGAGGAAGCGGAGAGTAAAAATGCCCTGGTAGAAGCTCATGTGAGTTCCAGCTTTACAAACCTTTCTGCTGGAACTGCAAAGATTAGCCAATTTGTAAAAGATCTATCGATGAATGAGCTGGATGAAAATGACACAATCTTCAGAACAGAAATCTCTGAGAGAAGCTCTGAGGAACAGGCTGCTTCAGCACTGATGAGGATTCTCCCAGATGATGCTGAATCCAGCATTACCCAGGAGAATCCGGCATCACCTTTGAGAATCCAGCATCACCAAGGAGAATCCAGCATCACAGGTCCAGGTAATTGAGGCACAAAGGGCAAGATGACGATAAAGACATAAACATTTCTAACATTTTTATTTACATACAGAGCGCCAGACTCTGAGAATGCTGCTGGACCTTGATGCTGAGATCAAAGGTATTAAGGATCTTCTAAAAGGTGTCCCGAATGTTCTAGACATAGAACAGATCCAGCTGCCCCAGGGTAAGTAAAGCACCTGAATGGCTCATATATTCTTAGATTAGTGAAAGGTGTCCAAACTTTTTAAGATTTTGGATTCAAAGGGATATTTGTCACATGTGCATTTGAAACCTGAGGTACAAAGGTGCACAAACAAAGCAATAAATAGACAAACCAGGCAATATAAAACTGGGTATAAGGTAATAGGGCATGCAAGACAAAAACATTCTAAAATCATTTAAAATAATGAACACAGAGCATATGTGTATATAAATAAATATATAGAAACACGTACGTGTATATGGATAGAGAATTGTGAATCAAACCATGATTACCTCTCACAAATCAAATAACATTGTTAATCAACCAGGCAATCATCAGACACTGGGTCAGAGCAGCTCTGAAATAGCAATGCTTTTGAGGTGCTCCTGTTAAGCAGTATGTACCTACTTACAGTGGTTGAAACAGGGTCAAACCACAGACCGGCAAACAGCAGGGAGACTCGTCAATGTGCAAGGGCAACAAAGGCTATCCCATCTGGTCCTAACTTACAGAAGGGTGACTGTGGCAAAGGTCACAGGAATGTTTAATGCTTGGGGGAATTTGTCACAACACACAGTTTACTGACTGGATGGTCGCCAAAGTCATCTACCTCTACTGTCTTTTGAACCTTGGAGCAATGAAAGAAGGTCGCCTGGTCCGATGAGTCACGTTTTCTTTTAGTTTGCATGGATGGCTTGGAATGTGGGAGCTGTTTATCAGTGGGAAAAAGACAAGCTGGTGGAGGGAGTGTGATGATAGTGGGATGTGCAGAGGAGCAGGCTTTTTGCACAGGTCTTATTATTTTTCTTCAGGTTATATTATTTTTTTCCAATCTGTTTTTGAAAAGCATGCATTAAAATGGTTGTGCTGGCTTTTTTTTTTTTTAGAAAATCATGGATACCCAAACTTTTTCATAAGGCTTCAAGTAGTGAAAGCATGTGACGAAACCGGTTTTCCTTAAAGAAACCTAGCAATTAGAATAATTCACTTGAAGTTTATTCACAGAGGCAATAGAAAACCTTTGAAGAAGTTCCAAGTGATGTGTCTACAGCTGTTCACACTGAACAGTTGCTGTGAGATGTTTTGAGAATTCCTTGCAATGAGCAAACTACAGTGAAATATTCCAACCATGATGTCTGATGCCATCTTCCATCTACTCAAGTTCATCTTTCCCACTTATTTGACCAATGACACATCACTCTAGTTCACAGCTGCAATGAGATCATGGATGGTTTACTCTCAGAATATCATTATGAGATACACTCACCTGCTACTTCATTAATTACACCTGTTCAGCTGCTATAATGCAAATATATCTAATCAGCCAATCACATGGCAGCAACTCAATCCATTTAAATATATAGAAATGGTGAAGAAAGTTGATTTAAGTGATTTTTGATGATTGTTGGTGTTAGACAGGCTGGTCTGAGTATTTTAGAAACTGCTGGTCTACTGGGAGTTTCATGCACAGCCATGTCTAGGGTTTATATAGAAAAGTCCAAAAAGAAAATACCCAGTGAGCAGCAGTTCTCTGGGCAAAAAAATGCTTAGTTGATGCCATACTGATTCAAACTGATAGAAAGGCAGTAAGTAACTCAAATAAACACTTGTTATAATCAATCTAGGTAGAAGAGCATCTCTAAACACAAAACACACAATCTTATTCTTCTTGTGATGACAGAAGGGCATGGCAGAGAGCTGCAAGAAGAGAGTGACAATGGCCTCGTAGAAGCTAATGTGAGTTCCAGCCTTACAAACCTTTCTGCTGGAACCTCAGATAGCTCTAAGGGAAGCTCTGAGGCTGAAAAACAGGCTGCTTCAGCGGTAATGAAGATTCTCCCGGATGTTGCTGAATCCAGCATTACCCAGGAGAATCCAGCATCACCTGGGAGAATCCAGCATCACCCAGGGGAATCCAGCATCACAGGTCCAGGTAAATGAGGCACAAACGGCACAGTGATGATCAAGACACAAACATTTCTAACATTTTTATTTACATACAGAGCACCAGACTCTGAGAATGCTGCTGGACCTTGTAGCTGAGACAAAGGTTATTAAGGATCTTCTGAAAGTTCTCCTGAATATTCAAGACACAAGAGAGATCCACATGCCCCAGGGTAAGTAAAGCACATGAATGGCTCATATAGATGAGATTTGTTTAATAAGTATAAACTACAGATCCCTTAATACATTGGGAATGATGTCACTGAATCTGCTTTGTTATGCATTAAACTGTATTTGCAATGCAATGAGAAAAGTATTTTTTTCCTCAAACCCTGCAAACTCTGCTTAACAGTCTTTGCTCATTTTTGTGTTGTGTACATTTTTGTTTAAAGTAATATTTATGAAGTGATACTTAATCTGATTGTTTTACAGATGTTACTGGAGGTGGTGATAAAGCAGAGCTGATGCAAGGCTCAGATCCCCTTTTACTAAGCTGTAGAGCTGGTGAAGCTGGATGTCCTAGCTGAGGTGGAAGATGGTGAAGATCAGATGTGTGATACTGATTCACGCTGATAGAAAGACAGCATTAACTCTAATAAACATTTGTTATAAACACTCTATGTAGAAGAGCATCTCTGAACACAAAATACATTGAAGCTTGGAGCAGTTACAGCAGCAGAAAACCACAGCAGGTGCCACTCCTGTCAACTCACATGGGCTCCCCACAACTGGACAATGGAAGACTGGAAAAACATAGTCTGGTCTCGATGAGACTTACTTTCTTTTTTCTAATTGTGACATTGATATGGTAGGGTCAGAATTGGCATAAACAGCGTAAAAGCATGGGTCGTACCTGCTACCTGGTGGTGTAAGTTGTGTAGTTTTCTTAGCACACTTTAGTCCCTTAATATCAACTGGGCATAATTTACATACTCACCTGAGTATTATTGCTGATCACGTCCATCCCTTTATGAATACAGTATACTGCTCATTCCTACTCAGGAACTCCTATCCAGTGGACAGAGAACTGAACCAGGAACTCATGTCCAGAAGATAGACTTACCCTAGTGAAGGACTCCCCATCTGTGGCAAATTTTCATATGGGTCCCACTGCATGTGATGTTTGCTTTGCATGTCTAATCAAAAGAATTAAACATACAGAGATTATTCTTTTCCTCATTATCATGCTATTGCTAACAGTAACCTAAAAACAAACCGAGCGCTGATATCATGTATAATTGAAACTCATACATCAATTTGAAGTGTTCTTGATTCCTCTTCCTCTACGTGCCCTTCACTTCACAGGACATGTCCAGATTCATAAGTGTTTAATGTGTGTGGACAAAATTCGATCAGCACTAGTGATATTCCCTTTCCTGTCCACTGCAAATGTGATAATATGGCCCTCTTTGTGCAACACAGAACATCAATAGGTCTCCATGACTTATTCAGTACATTTCTGTAAAGTTGTGCCCATTTGTCTCAGTTGGCTGTTAGATCTCTAGTCACACTCACACTTCAAAGTTGGGGTTCTCTTTGATATAAGTTGTTCGCTCAAAACTAGGATGGAATAATAATTTACTGCTTATACTGTTAGTATTGCTTTGCTTACATCAGCGTGTGTTAGATAAGCATGCAACACTATACATTGAGACATTACAAAATCTTATTCTGTCAGGAAAACTATACAAGTACAGACACTAAACTTTTGTGAGCTGTGTGAAGCATTAGATCTATATTCATCCCCCTCTATACACTGTACTGAACATTTTTAACAAAGTCTTTTCCAGCTTTGATTTCTCTGTCAGTCTCTCCTGGCTGATCATGATCCACATCTTTCTGAGAATTGTGTTAAAAGCCAATACTGTATTGATTCTCTTAGAAATGAGAAGTCAAATCTTGTTGCAGGCCGCTCTCCGAAGCAATATGCGAGCACTGATTAATTAAGAATTTATCAGATTATTGATGGAATGAATTAAAGATGCTCTTGAATTATATATGTTTTTATATAGACTGTCAATACCAAACAGCACACTGCCTTATCTGAATTATTAGCCACTGTATCATCACTCAAGTGTAAAAAGCAAATGTACTTTACTGCTTCATTACAGTTGCATTTGAAAATGGTCCATTCCTGCAGTAATGACTTTATAATAAGTTGTTTAGCATAGGAGAACAAAAAGCTGAATAACAATCAGTGGTGTAATCCAACCATAACTAAATGCATCATTAGTAGTCAATACAGTATACACAAACTGCCTAGTAAATGAAGTGCTTCTAGACCAGAGATATCTTTTGAACAACTTCTTCTTCTTTTCTCGGCTTTTCAGGGCTCACCACAGTGAGTCATCCTGCTCCATCTCACTCTGTCCTCTGCATCACTGTTCCACCGTGTATCTGTTTGCAGCAGACATTGTGGTTTGAAGGCCTCCTTTGGCTCTCTCTAATAATACCATACACTGATGTAGTATGTTTGGTGAGGCTCATCAAAACATATTACAGTTTATGACTGCTCAGCAGGGGTGGAACTCACAAGGGGACGGAGGCTGGGAGAGTGGCCACCCCAATATAACCATTGTAAACATATCTATGTCATTTTAAATAATATATGCTCTGAAAAAAATGTGTGCTAATTACAGACACAAATAAATTGTTTATAAGGTTTGAAGTATTGGTTTCCCCCCTATATAAGCCTCAACTTGGTATGGTCCACAGCCTACTGTCACCCGAACCGCATTTGCACATCCTCCCTGTGTCTGTGTGGGTTTAATCTGGGATTTCACCCGTAGTCCAAAGGCATGTAATATGTGAAACTGGATATGCTAAATTGGCCTAGTTTGAGCGTAACCTTGTGCTTGTCATGAAATGACCACTGAAACTGATAAAGATCATTCCCATTTTACACTGTGACCATAGATTAATTATAATGTGTTATACATTTTTAAGTTACATACATTACATGCATACATTTGGTTCCATAAGTGACCATTAGGCCAGACTTTTTTAATTACTTGTTTGGCGGATCCGTCGATTTTAGTTTTTCACATTTTCTAAAAAAAAAAAAAAAAATTTGAAAAATCAGCTTTTTTTTATTGCCACCGATCTTGCATAGTTGAAAACGACAATTTAAAACTCGCACCATCACTATGTGCCATCATCATCACTGACACATGCGTAGAATGTACCATGTAGAATGTGTTCATTGTCACAAACGCATGCGCAGACTAAAACAAATGGGCACTAAGCACATATGTCTATGACTAAGCAGACAGTTCAGCAAGATCGCCTGTATTGGCCAGTTGTATCGAGGAAGCTGCTTCAGCATTCGGAAGCAGTTTTTCTCATGGGGTAGGCAGCCGCGATTAGCGGGTTCTTATTGCCACCTAGCAGCGCGGCGCTGATGCACATCTAATAGGGTTCAGCTGTGGCTGAGTATATAAACACATAGACATATATACAGTACATATGTTTATGTATAAACATGCCACTCTTGCTCCAGTCTTGGCTTCTGCCTATGGCGTGGCATGCAATCCCACTCAAACAGAACATAACTGCTACAATGCCAGCTTGAAAGCCTGCTCCTGCCTTATAAGCCACAGCTGAACCCTAATAGACGTGGATCAGCGCCGCAACGCTAGGTGGAAATAAGAACCCGCTAATCGCAGCCGCTTAAAGACCCCATGAAAAAGAATGCTTCCAAACACTGAAACAGCTTCCTCATTACAGTGTTGCCAACTTAGCGATTTTGTCGCTATATTTAGCGACTTTTCAGACCGTCTAGCAACTTTATTTTTTAAAAAGCGACTAGCGACAAATCTAACGAATTTTTGTGGTGTTATTGGAGACTTTTGGAAACTCTGAGATGAACTGCGCATGCCCAAAGCTCGCCAACAGAAATTATACGCATTTTAAAAATAACAAAAATTTTCTTGTTCTGTTGGCAGATAATTTTGCTTATTTTAATTAATAATTATCTTAAAACTAGAAAAAAATATCATGCCTGTCATGTTCATTTTTAAGCAAAAAAAACTTTTGCCTTAAAATAAGAAATTATGTCTTGCCTAGATTTAGGCAAGACATAATTTATATCTAGGTAAGATAAAATTTCTTATTTTAAGGCAAAAGTTACTTTTTTTTCCTTTTTTTTTTTAAAGATAATTATTACTTCAAATAAGTAATAACAAAACAAGAAAATTAAGTAAAATTAAGTATTATTTTTCTTATTTTAAGTTTTTTTCTTATTTTTTAAAGTAGATCTTTTGCAGTGTATTGTTCTGAATGTATGATACGATGACTGCTTGGATGCTGGTGTAATGAGGAGGCTGTCTCTGTGGTTTAGAGACAGTCTTCCTCATGTTAAGTGGCTGCACTGCATTTAGTGGTTACGTATCACCATCGTGCGGCACGGCGCCATAGCACGCCCTAATTAGGATCACCTGAAGTAATTACTATAAATAGGCTGAAGCAGATCTGGAGCTTGGAGTTGGCATTGTAGCTTTACGCCCTGCATGAGGGATCGCGCACCACTCGAGCTCCAGATCTGTCTGCGGTGGTGTGCTATGGTGAAGCTAGTGGTGTACCGTTCTAATCTGTTCTGTTTCTCTGTTTCAGATCTGGTTTGTCCTGGACCGAGGCACGTCCTTCTCCCTTCCAGAGTATGTCATCCCTGAAGGTACCTCTGCCCTTGGTAGAGGGTAGGTGGGGTACAGGTTAGAGCCCAGAGGTATGTAAGGCTTCTTAGATAGTGTAAGGAAAGTATGTTTTCCCCTGTTTCCTGGAGTTATTACCCTGAGGTATTCCCCGCGTCTCATTGACTGGCCCTGTAAAAACGTTTCTAGTGGCGTGAGCATCTAGGGTTGAGGTGCCTGTTCCCGGTATGGCTATCTGCCTGTTTGCTTCTGGTCGCTTGACTGAGGTCGCCAGCAACAGGGACGTGTCTTCGCTGGTCCTGTACACCCTAGCTTCCACCGATCCCTGGGGGTCAGCTGGCTTGGCTGCTTTTGGTTTGTTCTGTCTTAGTCTATATTCTGTTTGTATGTCTGTTAATAAATATAATGTTTATTTTACGCTGTCCTGCATGTGGGTCTTTATTATGTTTAAATCCCCCGGCCGTGACAGCTGGGGTGATTTGATGAATAAAGAATAATTAAAGAATACTTGGTTTGATTTAGTTCGGTTATTGATTGAAGTCTTTCTTCTGCTTTTGTAACTGCATTTAAAGCTCAAAATATGTTCTTGTAAAGCTAATGTGGCAGACACTGAATTTAAACCAGTAACACATATTTAATGATTACTGTGCAAATTCATATTGAAATTCTCTACATGATGGTTCTCAGTTATTGCCACACTCATTGTACTTGAATTACATACATATATAGGTGCCATCTAGTTGCCCTTCATGGTATTGCTGAACATACTAAAACCTGTAGCCTGCATACAGCTTTTCCCTGTTTTATTATTGGCCATCTTCTGATATTTCAACTTTACCATCTGATGATAAACATAAATACACAAATAAACATAAATCTGCTGCCCTATCATGCTTAGAACTCAATCGGCAGTGCGTGACATAGGGAGTTGTAGTGAGAGTGATGAAAAGTGGGAAATGTAGTGAGGAAAAGCCACTATAAATAATTGATTTTGTCTTTCACTTTCAATAGATTATTCAATAAATCACGAGATATTCAATATGGTGGAATCTCAGAACGCCTTTACTCAAACAATTTGAACATCGATTTTGCCCCCAAACTCAAACAGTTCCAACTTTAAACATCAGCAACCTAAACAGAACATGGAACAAGTATCATTGGTGCAATACTTGGAAACAACCAATGCACCAAAACCTGCCAAATTGCTAAGTTTCGCTTTCACTTATTTCATGTCTCTTTCTTGATTTTATGCATTGTATTATGGTTTATCCAGTATATTTTAAACTCCTCGATTCACAACAAATTCAATTTATGATGGATTTGTTTGGAACGTATCCCCATCATAAATAGCTATGTACTTGTATGCATTTATTTTATTCAATAGTGTTTTTGGTACCTTTGGCTTCCCTCTCTATACTATTACTAATAAATTTTATTGTTTATTTAGCCCTCAGACAAACATAGTCCTACAGCAAAGAAGAAAGACAGGAAGATAAATAAATTAACATGTCTCTATGGTGGTTACTCATCTCGTTCTTTCACATCAGGATGAGGTTCACTACGCCAGCATTCGTTTGGACCACACTCCGAAAGCACCTCTGTCCACATCGTGCAAATCTCCTGCACAGATCGAAGAGGATGTCCAGTATGCCTCTGTTAACTTCAGCAGAAACCCCACTGCCCCATAGTGGTGGAATTTTAATTAAAGGTGGTTTGCAAAGTTTGGAAAGCTGTAATGCAATATAGCATTAAAGCAGAATCTGGAACAAGTACAAATTTAGTTCATATGATGAGATGGGATGATACTTTATTAATCCTGAATTTAATTGCAGCATCACAGTGGCAAAACTCATACTGCACATTTATCAGAATTGATTATTTAAGAAAGGAAGTTTAGGGGTTAATTACAAAACTTAATAAACAGTGAAAGTATGTCTATGTACATGAGTAGGGTGACCAGACGTCCTCTTTTACCGGGACATGTCCTCTTTTTGAGACTTAAAAAAAATGTCCGGGTGGAATTTCAAAAACGTCCGGGATTTTGTTGTACTACACCTTTCTACACCATTGATAGGGCGCTTCTATTTTAAAATTAGCC